>BPLQ01009422.1:0-196354 GCA_021605075.1 Caerostris darwini
TAAAACAAAATTCTAAAATAGATTCTACTTTAACTGGCTGTTGTCTGTGGAAGACGAGGACAATTTGATTTGGTTCAACTATTGATTAAATTCTTTATGGTATATATAAACAAGTGTCTTGATAAACGAAATTCTTAAAAAAGAAATAGCAGAAAATTTTAAATTAAAAAAAGTAATCCCTTCATATTTATATTTTTATATTAATTATTATATTTACAGAGGACGAAAATTCGCTTTAAAAATAAATAAAATTAAATGAATATTTTTTTAAATTTTTCATCAATGTTATAATGTTATTTTTATGAATTTTTATAAATTTATTTAGTAAATTATTTGATGTAGTAAAATTAATATACAGCCACATGAATTTACGAAAGAAATAACCCCCAAAAGCATTATTTAATTTTGAAAATCTTTAATTTAGAAAGAAAGTACAGAAACATTTAGAAATGGAATTTCTAATAATGAATTAATGTTTTTACAAAACTTCGATTGCGATGCAAAATTTAATACTTTCCTTTTCTTAGACTTTGTGTGCATTTTTTTTTTAATTCCTCTTTATAGAGCATAAATCTAATTATATTAAGTTATTTTATGAGAAGTAAATAAATTTATAACTGATTAAATGCATTTTTTTTAATATTATAAAAGTTATTTATTTAGTAATTCTGTAAAATTAATAATCTTAATAATTGCTATCATGGATTATTTAACGTATTTAGACACAATTATTTTGAAAAAAAATATTACTTTACTTTTTCAAAACCATTGATAAACATAGTAAATACCAATGGAAAATATTAGCAATTTTAAAATTTTATAGTAGAACTATTTAACGACATTTTATTATATTATTTGTTATTATTTAATATAGTTTTAAACAGTAAAATCATTGATAATTTTTTTAAAGAGAATTGGAGAGACTATAAAATAAGAATCCATAAAGGAATTTATAGCATAAAATAAAAATAATAATATTTAATCCAACGAATGCTTAAATTTTTACATGCACAAATGTCTGTTTGAAATTACTGCCGATTATCAAATAAAAAAAAAATGAAAATATATCGTTTCGCTCTGTAGAGGTTCAATAAATATTCTTTTGAATTTTATGGTTATGTCGCAGTTATATTGCAGTTATGTCGAAATCAAGCTGGAAAATTGAAACTGCTAATTTTCATCGATGACAGATGCTATTTTGAATGTGTATTTATTTTTGTTACTGATATAAAAGTGAATAATATTTATTAAAAGTGAAACCATTTACATCTGAATTCACTCCAATTCCGTTCGGTGAGTTAAATTGCTTGCTATGATGTGTAATGTGATGCTTTACCCATGATAATATTAGACTTGCATATAAATATTTTACAAATAATAAAACTTAATTTATTGTGTTTGTATTTACCTGCCAAAAACTCTGTAAATGATGCAATTTTCAGATGAATAAAATCTTTGCTCCAATGATTATGCTGTGCTTGCTTTAACACTACACAGGGGAAAAGAAGGAACCATATATATATATATCTTTTGCTGTTTGCCCCTCCCCCCCACTATTTGAAGTTAATACCCGTTGAAACGACCTATGAAGGATTACTCACGGCGCATAATGCCAGGTCTGATATATTACACTCAAAGAAGGGAAAGGGGGGAGAATCTTTTTTATGAGGGTTAGTCGGAACACATCCCAGGAGGTTGCTTGTCACGTGGCGCTTGTTGCCAGTACACTCCAATAACCTGATGCATCTCTGAATGCTTCCCCGCTCTCTAGCCTTATTGAATCATCAGTCGATGTTCCGCTTACAAGGGAAAAAAAAATAACTCTTTGTTCCCCAAACGAGCTGCTAAATCAGCTCTAGAAGACGGCAGTTCAATCTTCGTGCCACATGAGAAGTTTGTGAACGTGGCCCAAATAATATCTGAAATTTCCTAAAAAAATTGATATACACTGAAGTGATAGTCATGGGATAGCAATATGCAAATTTTCAGATGGCAGTAGCATCGCGTAGAACAGGTATAAATGCTCAGTGCTTTCGCAGAGCTTTCATTTCTGTTCAAATTATTCATGTGAAGAGGTTTTGACGTTATGATGACCGCACGACGGGAATTAACAGACTTTAAACGCGGAATGTTAGTTGGAGCTAGACGCATGGGTCATGCCATTTCGGAAATCGTTAGGGAATTCAACATTCCCATATCCACTGTGTCAAGAGTGTGCCGAGAGTATGAAATTTCAGGCATAACATCCCACCATGGACAGCGCAGTGGTCGACCGCCTGCACTTAACGACCGAGACCGGCGACGTCTGCAAAGAGTCGTAAATTCTAACAGACAAGCAACACTGCGTCAAACTGGCGCAAGAAATCAATGTGGGACATTGCAAGGGACTTGTCTGTTAGAACTGTGCGGAGAAATTTGGCTTTCTTGGGCTATTCCAGTAGAAGACCGACTCGAGTGCCTTTACTGACAGAACGACATCGCTTGCAGCGACTCTCATGGGCACGTGAGCATATCGGTTGGTCCCTAGATGAATGGAAAACCGTGGCCTGGTCCGATGAGTCACGATTTCAGTTGGTAAGAGCTGATGGTAGGGTTCGAGTGTGGCGCAGACCCCACGAAGCCATGGACCCAAACTGTCAGCAAGGCACTGTCCAAGCTGGTGGTGGCTCCGTAATGGTGCGGGCTGTTTTTTCATGGCATGGACTTGGTCCTCTGGTGCGACTGGACCGAACATTGACTGGAAATGCTTATGTTCAGCTACTTGGAGATCACTTGCAGCCATTCATGGACTTCATGTACCCAAACAACGATGGGATTTTTATGGATGACAATGCGCCATGTCACTGGGCCACAACTGTTCACGATTGGTTTGAAGAACATTCTGGACAATTCCAACGAATGATCTGGCCACCTAGATCGCCCGACATGAATCCCATCGAGCATTTATGGGACATCATCGAGAGGTCTGTTCGTGCCCAAAATCCTGCACCATCAACGCTTTCACAATTATGGACGTCTATCGAGACAGCATGGCTCAATATTCCTGCAGAAGACTTCCAACGACTTGAGTCCATGCCACGTCGAGTTGCTGCACTTCGCCGGGTGAAAGGAGGGCCGACACGATATTAAGAGGTATGACTTTTGTCACTTCAGTGTATTATGTTCTTAATATTAAATATAACCCAGGCGTGGTTCGTTTTTCAACATTATATTTTAAATGTACATCTGTGCTGTAACATCTACTCACATTACCATCATCTTGGAATCGTTGCCAAAGCCTGGAGATGACACTCTGGGCGATTCCAAGTTCCTCTGATACTTCCAGTTGGGTACGTCCACATTCCAGTCGTCCGATAATTCTACCACATAAAAAATCATCCAAATGCTTCTTTTGTGCCATAACTATATGGTTATTGCACTGAAAGGCTTTTAAAGCGCTTGTGAACAATTTTACTTATTTGCCCCCATTCCTTATATACCCTCTCTTACACTCTCGTGATTGTGACGTACTATCCGCGCCATCTGGTGTTTTTCTTTAATTTGCATATTCTTCTTCAAGATGTGTGCGATAATTCTACAGGTGAAATTTTTATTTTAGAGTTTAATTTCTGTGTGATTCTGAATTATCCTTAATTTATGGACATGAGTGTAGTAACATATATAGTATATTACATATATTATATGATATAAATATAGTAGTATAAAATAATATAATAGTAGCACTGTAAGATAAGACCATACCACGATTTAAATACTTTACAGGTTTTCTGACACTAAAACGTTCTCATACGCCAATATTGAAAAAAATATATAATTCATTATTATCGGGGTGTTATTTTCATTTAAAAATATATTCTATCCTCTTTTCTTGTTTGCTGTATCAAATACATATTTATGCTTTGTTAAAAAATATTTTTTCCAACAAAATCTTACATATTCATTTAAATAGATATCCATTGGGAATTTAATAGACATTCACTAAAACACGAATATACTATATACAAGATGGAGAAAAAAAAAAACCGAATAACATTAATGACTTTATACGACTCAAAAGCTTCCATCATTTGTTTGACCATTTCTTCACTAAACAAACAGTGTTGAAATAACTTATTTAATCACTACGGGAGTTTGTTCAATCACAAGAAAAAGGAAATTACTGTACTTAAATCTTCACTACTGGAATCGAGTAGGTTTTCCAGAAGAACGAAGATCTTTTTTTTTAAAATAAAGTTGCTGTGTTACAAATGAGACAGAAACGAAGAAAGATGTCGTTTCCGCTTACTGAAGGATGTGTGATAAAGAGAATGTTAACATCTTTACTCACTTTCCAGTTTTTATGCTATCAAAAATTTGAGAATGAAATTCAAGAGATTCTTTTAGTAAGTAATTCGGAAAAATCGCGGAGACTATTTTTTTCTAATATAATCATATATTTTAAACTCGTTTCATAAAAAAATTGGTTTGAAATTTCATCGTTATAGTTTTTTAGTAGACGAGGGATAGAGGGAAGAGAATATATTTTTGAGGTAATATGCATTCCATATTTTTCAGTTAATTAACTAAAGATTAATTTCATTACTTCGCATTCTTTTTTTAATTCTTTATACTTCTTATTTGCATTATATTACTGTTTAAAAAAGTAGTAAAGATGTTTCATTAGGCTTGTTCTTAGAAACAAAATACGGTTTAATAGTACAAAGTTAAACTGCTTAACAAACTATATAAAAACTAAAATGTATATTATTATATACTATTAACATTATATAGAAACTTAACTGCTTAACAAAAGATTTAAAAGATTCAACAGAAAAAAAAACAATTATTCAGCAATTTGAACATAAGAACTCTTCTGTATTTCAAAGTTATATTTTGAAAACAGGTGACTTTTAATCTGAAAATTTGCATTTAAAAACGCGGAGAATATAAGAATTTCGGAGCATATCCTTTATCCTGTTAAGCTTATTACTCAGAATATACATTTCCTATTTAAAAGAGCATAAAGAAAATGCAGAGGAAAATAAATAGACGAATATTCATATTTTAATGCGTATAAAAGAAACTTGTTCTTTTATTTTATTTCTGAAGACGGGAAAATTTTACTTTTGTGTGTCACGAATAAAAGTCAACTTGAGTTATTTCCGAATTTTTAAAATGACTGATTTCAAAACATTTTTATCATTTAACTTTTAATTTTTTTCTTGCCAAATTCAGATTTGGTATCAGATATTTAATTATTTTTTAATTATATATACTTACAGGTAGACTATATGTTAATCATATATATAATATATATATATAAAATTTATTATATAAATATTATATTAATTTATATATATAAATATTATATTTTTGTGTAGAAAAATTATCCAGGAAGATTGAAAAATTAGTAATCAATCATTTATATATTTGCAGTCATATCATTAAAATAATTTTTAAAAAACCCAAAATAACATAAGACAATAAAAATTATACAAAATTTTAAAACTATAATAAAATATATAATAAAAAAACAAGTATAAACTAAAAAATCGCTATAAGGTGCTAGTGTTCAGAAAATAGGGCGTCAAAAACTTCGTTACAGATTTTATGTGTCTAATCTCATCAAAAACATTTTTTTTATCCAATTTTTTCGATGAAAACAAAAAATTGCCTTTTAATTTCATTAAAAATGTAAAAAAAAATTGTCAATATGATTTTGCCATAAATACTTCTTCAGATGTTGGAAAATTTGCATCAATTCCTAAAAAATTAACATGTACTCATGAGATAATATCGCAATTATTGAATAAAAAACTCTATTATGGCAATTTATATTTTTGTATTAAATGACAGTATGTTTGGTTAGTTTGCCATTCTTAACTTACAAGTAAGTTCTATTCCGATTAATATTATTTACTTATCAGAATAGAATAACATGAAAATTAATGTTTTAAAATAAAGTAATAACTTAATCAATTAAAAAATTAAATAATTTAAGTTACTCTTCCCACCTAAAAATTTTATCCATTACTAAAATTTTCACTTTAATCGATGTTTAGGAAATTAGTTCCTTTATATTTAAAAATTTTTATATTTAGAATAAATACATTAAAAATGGATTTAAGAAATTGAAGCAAATTGAAATATATAGTAAATGACTGTAATATTAAGAAATATATATATCTCATGCAAAAATATATTAATTTAGGATGGTTTGCATAAAGCAATATAGATAAATATAATACAATACAAAACAAGCAGATAGATATCAACCTATCAGTGAACACGAACAGGATAGCTCAATTTCCATGAAATTGAATATATAGATTTTGTTTTGGCAAATTATAGTAATTAATAAAATTAGTAAATGATAATAATAATAATAAATATTAATTATAAATTATAATAATAATTGGTAAATTATTTAGTAAATTTTGGTTAATAATATCCTAAAAATTAACAATTTCATCCCTTGAGATGATATAAACCCTAATATAATGATTAACTTAATAGCACTTTAACTCAGTAACACTAAATTACTATAAAATTACTAATAGTAAGTGTACTTTTACAATTTAAACTTAATTAAAATACATATTACCTTAAAAATTATGGAATGAAAAGATCAAACATGATGAAAATGTCTTTCTCTTTTGTTGGAGATCCAACTTAGCGTACCCCTTTACACAAGAAAAAATTATGAAACCAGTAAAAGTTAATAAATTATTTATAATAAATAACAGATGATACTTTTTTAATTATTGGATTTAAGAAATTTTAATTTTTTATTTTTTTAATTGTTATCAAATATGTTACAATTAATAATTAGTAAAGAATGAAAATATTTTGGTGATGAAATATATTGTGGATTGATATACAAGAAAAAAATATAATAAGTTTATAGAAATAATCAGAATTGTTTTTAAATTATAACCATAATTTAAAAACAATTCTGTTACTTCTGTTAAATTATAACCATATTTTAATTTTTAAATTTTTTTAAATTTAGAATACCTCGTAAAAAGTATTATTATAAATTCAAAAGCGAAATTTAACTATAAAAAATTGCAATTTTTATTCAATTAAGTATGAGCATGAATGGATACATTAGTGATATCCGGCTAAGCCCAATAAAAAAAGCAATGGTTCAACTAAAAAAACAAATTAACTTCTAAGTTCTATAGTTTTAAAGTACACACAATAATTAACACACAAGTCTTTTGCTTTATGTAAACATTTCAAAAAGGATAAGAGTGTTTTTAGCTTTTAGGAGTGGAAATATTTCACTTCATTCGAGTACTCCCCGAGTGAAGAGGCAAGGTTTTCCATCAAAAAGCATAGAAATAGCTCCCTCAAAAATAAATAAATAAAAGCATCATGTGAAAAGAAATCGAGTAGAATTCAATAGCTTAAAAAAACAACAACATTCTAGAAAAAAAAAAGTTAAATGAACGAAAGGACGGACTTTACAGAAGCGTACGATATGTGAAAAAAAGTGTTTTTCAACGAATTTTAAATGTTTGTTTTTAAAAAAATAATTTCGTGTTCATTTTCAAATAGAGATGATTTCGTTTCAAAAAGGGATTAAAATTTCCCCACTAAATCGATGAACCAACAAATAATTTCATACTGTTTTAGCTTCTATCTTTTATAAAAGTAAAGATGAAAAATCATAAAAGAATATCTTTAAAAAAAAAAAAGATTAAAAATTATATAAATAAGCATAAACAAAACTCAAATTTTCAGATTTCAAGAAAAAAACCTAAAAAATAAGCCATAAACTGTAGTAATATCCACAATCTCTTCAAATGAGGCTATTAATTCAATTAATTTTCATTTGTTTGTACATCTTTAAAATAGTGACGGCGAAATTTATTAAAACAAAATTTCAGTAATAAATTATGTTTTCCAGAATTAATCAATAAGGAAAAATTAAAAATACTTGGTTATTCTTGTCATTCCATTTTTGAAACAAAACTTATTAACTTATTTCTTTTTTCTTTCATATTGCTTTAAACGGCAGAAATCTTATTTTCACCATTAAATAACTTTTAATATAGTAGCATTTCATAAGTTTACTTACACACAGTTATCAATTTTTATATCAAATTTGTATTAATTTATACATAATTTAGTTATCAATCATGTCTTTTTAACAGTGTGGGCCAATTTTAATTTGCATTTGTCTTCCTCCTTCAGATAGTTCCGATAGTCCTTCATGTCATGAATGTTTTGAAAGCAGCCGTAGAAATTATGCTTAATTATGTCAGTAATTGGAACTGAATAAATTAACTGCAAAGTGGTCATTATAAATAAAATAACTGTATATAACTGTATATTATCAGTATAATAAATATTCCCAAATGTTTATTTGTCGGATTATGTTGGTTCATATTTCATCTTGCAATTTTGGGGATGTTTCAATATAATTATGTCAATTTGGGAGAAAAGGTTATTTTTTTATGCTTATCTTTAGAATGATAATAGTAAATAAAGAACGACAAATCAGAAAAACAGTAATCAGTTGAAAAAATGTATAAATCATTAAATATGTTTATATTATATGTATACACTTCATCAAACAACTGTTGCAACATGTTTATAACGATTTTTTAATGCAATCCATTAGAAAATATTTATACCAGAAGAAAGAAGTTCAAAATGCTAAATATAAAGATATCACATTTTCAGTTCATTAATTAACTTAGTTTGTGTAGGTTTGAATTTTGGTTTTAGATTGGTACTGGCGCTACACTATCATTTTGCAGTTATAATTTGTTTAAAATCTTACCTTTTATTACGAGTATGTACATACATGCATACGCGCGCACACACACACACACACACACACATATATATATATATATATACATAATAAAAACTGAGAGAAAGGGGACAACACAATAAAAATTACCTTCTTAAAGGCCCAATCAGTATTTAACAGAACAAAGAGAAGCATTCGCTAAGCAAATCATATTTCCAAATTAATGCTAAAACATAACTTAACAATAAACAAAAAATAATTAAAGATTCAAAGTGTACATTGGCTGCTTCAATGAATCTAAATACGTATGAATACATTCATAAATAGCTCATGCTGAAGCAGCAGATCAAAAAAAAAAATTACAAGGGAAAAGTATTCCTACAGGAAGCCAGGATATATATATATATATGTATGTACTATATATACGTATTTTCTTTCTCTCTCTCTTTTAAAGAAAAAATCTCAAGAATATTGTTTAAAATCAAAACAATATCCTTTTCTTACAATATGACAAAGATAAAAAAATTAATTTTGTCCGAAGTTAATGGTGCTTGTATTTCTTAGATCTTTTTATTGCACGTTAATTGTTGTTTAATTGTATAAAACAAAAATTAACAAGTGAAAATTAAAGATTTCTTATTGGAAGATAAAAACTAAATCTCATTAAAAGGAAATCTAAAATTTCGAATCAAAAAGAAATTTTAATTTTTCATTAAAATGAAATTTAAAAAAAAATTAATTTATCGCTTCTCTGAAATATTTCGAAAATAACTGAAATAAATTAAATTAAAAATATGCTTGTTAAAAAAAATTGCTTTCTTCGCAGAATATTGTGTATCATGTATCATGTATTATTTATGAATATCACTAATAGCCAACCATCGAGAGATGAGAGGAACACAGTGCCTCTTTTAGCGGAAACTTGGGAGCATCCTCGGTTACGAAAGCAGCAATCAGACCGAAAAAAACAACAAATTGCTGGGCTATGAAATTCGATAGAGCAATTTTTTTTAATGATTTTCAAACTAAACAGCACCTAATTTAAAAAATGTCTCTTTAGCAATGAAGTGTGTTACATTAGAGGGCATTTGTGAAAAACATTAATTATGCATTTCTGCCATATTAATTTAAATCATCATGTATTTTTATGGCGAAATAAGATTGTTACTTCTGAAAAAGGGACAAATTCTTAAAACATATGCAATTAAAATACATTTTCTATACAACCCATGTTATTTTTTTATTATTTACAAAAATTCATCCGGGCTACTTAGATCCAGCTTGATTTTACAGTATTATTTTTTAATTAAACACTCGATCGTTTGTCGATAACTATCTTCATGAATCTGATTCCTTTTATAATACAAGATTATTTAAATTTTGTTTTTAATATCAATATTGCTACTGAGATTTTAAGAATGAAACAAACATATATCTCAGTAATTTCTATTTTAAAAAAATCATAAAATTACTATACACATAATGTGAACAATTAAAAATAATATATGAGGAATTTGTTAAGTGGAGTTAATAAAGAAGGTTGGTTCGAATTAAATTGGTCGGTTAATATAATTGTTAAATATTGTAAATATTAAAATTCTTAATACAATTGTTAAATATTCAAATTTTAAAAGTAAATCATTTGAATGTTATGTTTGCAACACCACTACCATAATAATAATAAATATATTTGTTATTTTATTTTCCATAAAAAGAAAATCTTTCATACACATTTTATTGGATATTTTTATACATCAACACTTCATTATCACAATTATTTGATTTTTTTTTATTCATTTCATATATTCCTATTAACATTCATAGTTAAAATACAATTTAATATTTTGATATAAATAAATACTTTATTTTTCTTAATAAATTAGTTATTTATTTTAATTACAATTTATATATTTATTTAATTAGTAATTGAGCAACCGCATTTATTTTTGAAATGATAATTTAATGAGTTTAATTATATCAATTATGTTTATACGATATTTAACATGGATATTTTTTATTTAAAATTTTGTGTGCATGGTGGAACTAATTGAACAAATTAGATGTACAAAATAGTTTTATTTTTATTTTTTTAAATTCATACTTTTTCACTTTTATCGAAATTTTTCTCAAACAACATTTAATGAAATCGAAACACAAGAGCTATATATCCTGATTGTATAAATCGTAAATAATTTAAACTGAACTATTTCAAAATTAATCTCTTATTTTTATTCTTTTCAATCAAAATTCAAGAAATGTTCTTAAACCTAGTTTTAATTTAATTCAAATATTGCATTCTTATGACAATAGTTCTAGAAGAATGGAGTCAGAGGAAGGATAACATATTATTTTTGTGAACTGAGATGTTGGACATAAAATCATGAAGCGAAGTAAGACTGAAAACTCCTATAGGGATTGGTGTCATAAATTTGTAAGTCAGAAAATTTTCGGTGTCTATTGATGTAATAGCGGGAATTATGCAGATTCTCAGCACTTCAAGCCATCCGTACCAAACTGAAATGGCACACTGTAGATGCAATGCATTAGCAACGCTCAATTTACTGTATATTTGCTATTATAACTCAGGCAAAAGTACTCATGATTAGAAAGCAATCTATTTTAATAAAGCTTTTTTAATTGTAAGTCAAATATAAATACAGGCATATTTTAAAAACTGTGCCTATCACACAAATGAAAAATAAAGAATTTTGCATTTTTATTTTTTGTACTAAACTAACTTATATACATTGCGTTCTAGTTACCTTTTATTTATAGGAATTTATTTCATCATATTAAAAAGCATTACTAATTTTAAATGCTTATCTCACGAGTCATAAAATATGGAAAAAATGCACATTATTACTTCATAATGATGGAATTTATATGCATTTCCTTTTCTTTGTTTTCCTGTGCCCTGGTGGATTTTGTGTTCCATTAAAGTACGTTTAGATTAATCCACGAATATGCGGCAGATGGATACATTGGTATCCTGAAGGAAGATAATTAGTGTTAACTGCCCAGATTTGCCTAAGATGTTCAGTTAATTGGAAACGCTTATATACTCTGTTATATTCATAAATAAGTTCCTTCGTCTCTGAAATCTAAGATTGCAATGCATGCCTGTATTGAATGTAGCCTGAGCTTTCCTGCACATTGACTATGCACTTTGTCACCACATTGACCTACGAATAAGAATTCTTACTTCATACATATAATGAAAGAAAAATGTTGTATGACAGATTTTGCTAAAACTATGCACTATATGTTAATTTTTTTATTTGATTGTTTTCAATTATAACTTTGAAATAACCTTATGTGTTTATCTTTTAAAATACTACTTAGCAAATAAAATATATTATGGCATTTATTACGATAAGAATTTGAAGCTAATATGCACATTATTGTAATTAAACAAACAAAAAAAAATTGAACCTAATATGAATTACATGTAAAAATTATTTAGATGCATAATATAAAATATTAAAATTATATTACTGATAAACTGAATAGTTTTAACAGACATTTTAATATTTTTTAAAACAATTAGAAACAGTATTTTATTATTACATAATTTAAGTTAAGTGGATATATTTGGACCCAGAGTGCTATCATCTAGTGACTACTTTGGAAATAAATATTCTTTAACAGATATTTTAAATTGAAAGTCGTACTAACTTATGGGTGATTGCTCATTCGATATGCAAATGTGTGGTGATTGCTACTTTAACTTTACTTTTTCTGTTCTACATCGCAGTACTCTTCTCTCTCTACACAGTTATATGGGAAATCATTGTCACACCAAAATAGTGCCAGTCGTTGTAAAAAAATATAATAACGGAAGATCTCTATATCAACAGGTTCCTGAGCCGAATTGAGTCAATGTATTCTTTACTTTGTCACTGGCAATCTGTAGGACTTGAACTAGAATTTTCAAGGCTTAAGACTTACTATCAACCATATACATTTCCCAAAAAAATATTTTTATTTATCCTGTTCACTTTCTAATCTGATAACATCCAAACTAATTACCTATATTTACTAATGTAAGGAATATGCTGAATTTCAAATACCTTTGCACCAAAAAATGAAAAGGCAGGTCACAGTTTGATAGATTCTTGGATTTAAGTTTTCAACAATTAAAACGATGCTTCTAGATTAATTTAAAGTCTAGAGTACGTTGTCAACTCGTTAACCACACTTAGTACATACATGCATCAAGTGTTTCTCTACTTACTAGTATGCGTGAACTTATTTCCTTTTTATTGTGTTTCGTTATTTTTCTAGAACACATGGTTAAATTCATGCCACTAAATATGACATTTTTAATGGAAATGCTACTTTAGCACGAAAATTTAAAAATACCGATTTTTTTTAAATTACATAAACAGCAAAGTTAAGTTAATATTTAATTATGATTGCAGAATGAATTAAATCACATGTGAAGTGCCATTTTTTTCGAATTGAGTACAGAACATAAATCCTCCGAAGAAAGTTTTTCTCTAAAAATCTATGTTATTGTCTCTGCTAACTCTGAAAACAGTACGTTGAAAACGGATTTCTTCAGCAAAACATATTATAAATTTCACAGACAATAATTAAATACTTAAATTAAATAGAAATAAATTTAATTTAAGGAAGGCATGTTCCATTTAATCTAATTATGCACATTCTATTCAATAAGTTAACTCCTCTTTTATTCTTACTTTAATTGTAGATTGATTTTTTGTTCCTTTCCAACTTAATACTTTAGGTTCATTTTTCCCAATATATATAATTTCCCCGATATATATTATTATATTTAGTCAACATTTCATCCAACATAAATTAGCAGGTATGACCTGGAATTGCTCAGCTTCAATAGAATGAGATATTTTTTAATTTGGTAAATTTGATTAAGAAAATTGTCAGTGAACGGACAGAAAGAAATTTAGAGAAATATTACTGGGATACATATTTTTAATAACAATATTTAATTCAAATTTCATCATTCGAGATAATTTTCAACCTAATATAATGTCTTACAAAAGGACATTCTGGCTTAGTGACAATATGTTATTACAAGTAAAAATAATTTAAAAAATAAAATAATAATTAAAAGGAAAAACAATAATTTAAAATGCGAATAAACACATATTAGGCAAAAATATAAATGATAACCCTTTTTTATTTATTTATTTTTGACAACATATTGTTATTCTTGGATTCTTGGTTTCAATATAATTATAGTGTATGAAAATAATTGCCAATTCATCTAGTTTTCCATGTAAAATAATTGATTAGCATTAAAAAGCAACATATTATAAATAAAATTATATTAATTAAAAAATTTAGAAAACAAGATTATTTCTAAATAAAAAAAACATCAAACAAATTATATTCTTAAATAAAATATGCATAAAATTTAATTCCAAGGGGCATTTCCAATATGTGCAATTTTATGAAAAATGAGAATTCATATTTAATTTTCACAGTAGCATCGAAACATTGATAAAAGGAGCAACATGTACTGATATCCAATTACATTCGGTATGGTAAAATAAAATAAATGTCAATTTAAATAAGAATGAATTTAGGACCCAAAATATAAATTTCAAACAATATACGTAGTAGTTCAATAATAAAAAATATTTTAATAATAAAGCTTTAATTATACTAGTTTCACCAAGAAATTTGTTAGGAACACTTCTTAATATCATACACACAAATATTTCCTAAATATTAAATTTTATAATGCAGGTAAATGAACGTAGATAATTTTCGAAACATTTCAGTTAAAGAAGCTTTAGTTTCATTGTATTGCTAAATTTTTATAAAAATATTTAATTAAAAAGTTATTTTGAGACCAGAATTATAATAAATTCTGAGAAAATATTCGGAATTCTTAATGATCTTTATTTATTTTACATCAAATTATTATTTTTTTTTCCCTTTTTTTTTTTTTTTTTTTGAACATCATGAATCTGCTGGTAAAAGCAGGTGTTTATTTAATCAAATGCAAAATTTTGTTATGAAAGATTGCAGGATTATTTTTTGCTCAGATTTAACTAACAAGAATTTTTTTATGATGTTTTGCTAGATGCCACATAAAAAATGTTTTCAGCGACAAAAAATTATTCCTGAAAAAAAAATGAAAAACATAATTTTTTTTATACAAAAATTAAAAACATAATTTTATTTCATTACACACACACACACACACACACATATATATATATATATATATATAGAGAGAGAGAGAGAGAGAGAGAAAGAGAGAGAAGGAAAGATAGATAGTCCTATAAACTATCGCTTTTCCTTTTTTATTAAATGATTTAGTAACTTTATGGGGGTTTTTTGTTATAATAAGTTATAAAGACTTAAAATTCCTTATTAACGTTACTCAACTTAAATTCATTATCCACTTTGTTATACAACTTAAATCCCTTATTTATGCATTTAATATCAACATAGAGATTAGAAAGAGCATAGAAATAAAAAGATTGATTTATCTGAATGGAAATATTGAAAACCAACATTATGTTTTAAACCATCTGCTAGTTAAAAGGTAAATTTGGTTTAGGTAAAGTCAGTTTTATTTCACTTAATTTTGCTCACGTCTCGACACACTGGGTGGCATTCACATTTATTTCGAACTTACTCACTATTCGTATGCACTAAAATTAAACACCACATGGAAAGTACCTTGAAAGGACGGTCTTATTCCTTGTCCCCCATCATCACACTGATAAATTACATATATATATATATATATATATATATTCCACTGGTCATTTTCATATAAACAAGAACAGTTTTGTTTTAAAAGATTTTAGTTTTCACCTTAAATGAGGAAAATATGTATTTTCCCTTTTATTTAATGCTTTTTTATGCTATTACTTATTTTCCCTAAGAAATATATTTTATTATTTAGCAAATCATAGATAAAGAATAAGAGCATTTCACAATTTGAGACATTGTTGATATGAAAAATAATACTGATATGTTGTCCACAAAAGTTACCGGTATCAAAGGCTTAAGTGCGTCCTGCATTAGAACTACTGTGTTGAATGACTTATTTAACAACATCTGTATTAAAATAATAATCAAAATATAAATTTTTTTGTAATTATAATTTTTCTAACTATACTTAATATTATTCAGTGATTAAAATCCTCATGGTATGATTACAGACCTATACCCCATATTTCTATTCTACTGTGCAAGTTCATTTGTTGAGTTTCTGATACCTTAACTATTGTGTGGTTAATTTTATAATGATATCAGCATAAAATCATACCTAACTTCAATAAAATCTATTTACTTAGTTCCAGATAAAGTAAAAAAAAAATTATTATTATTATTTTTTTAATTTCAAACACCAGCTTATTTGATAACGTGTAACCGTTATATTCTTGGTCGGCTTTTATAAGAAGCTCCTTTTATTTCTTCCAGGCTGAAACACCTTATGATTTTTGGACGGATATATTAATAAAGGTGTTAATCGTCATTGACATTTTTAATTTGCTCTTAATATGACAATGTATGTATATAAAATGGCAGAAGATCAAGGACGAATGGAGAAGGGACCTCCCAAAGGAAGAGAGAGGGAGAGTCTGGATTGAATTAAAAAGAATGCCTGGACGATAATGTTCTGGTATTCGCAGATGCAATGGTAAGGAATTTCTGGCAATAGGAATCTTCATAACTTTAATTACAGTCGGCCCTCCCTATTGTTTCTCTTAATTGGTGGTAATTAAATGAGGTTTGTATCTGAAAAATCGTGCTAAAATTCCACCTTTCATAGCGAAGAGTGGTAATTCAATGGGGGGGGTGGACTATTTCATGTTTAAAAAATTTTAGTGTACACTTTTCAGTAATTAAGATTCGTTGGGGGGTAATAATTTTAATATAACTGCGATCTGTAAGTAATTAAAATTAAATTTAATTTAAATATAACTATTTGTTGTTATTAGAATGATTATAACTTATTAACAGTGCTAATTTTGTAGAGGTGGAACTAATTTATTCCTCTTTGTCTTTTACCCCTCATGCATTTTTGATGACATCATGAAACCCAACAATGCATAAAAAAAATCACAAAAATTAATAAAAACCTGATTAAAAATGTCAGAAAAAGTTAAATTAATTTGTTTAATTAACTCCTTTACATTTATAGTTTACTATAATTGTTCATGTTTAAAATAATTTCTTAAATTGATGGGGAACAATACTAATCAATTGAAGATAACAAGCTAAAAGAAAATATAACTATCAATTCATGAGGTTAACTTTAAATTGAAGATTAAATTTCTTAAATTGTTGAGGAACAATAATTATCAATTCAAGATAACAAGCTAAAATAAAATATAATTGTCAATTGGTGAAGTTAAGATTAAATTGATGAAAAACAATAATTATCAATTCAAGATAACAAGCTAAAATAAAATATAATTGTCAATTGGTGAAGTTAAGATTAAATTGATGAAAAACAATAATTATCAATTCAAGATAACAAGTATAAAAATATAATTGTTGACATTATTTGTAGTTCATTTTTTTTTTTCGGAATAACATCGTGAGACCTGTAAGTAAAGAAATGAAGAATAAAAGAGGAAGCCAGCTGCTTTTCCTGCTTAGATTTATTTTCAGTTGTAGTTCATCCTGAAACCAGGACAATAATTTTGCAAGACATGTGTATAGGTGCGAATGCAAATAATAAGGCTTGAAAAATATAGAGAAAAACTTTATGAGGTATATTTTGTTAATAAAGTGAAAGATAAGGGTTAACCTAGCACTGTGTGTAGGTTAACCCTTCACTTTTCAACTTAGATGTATTGATTTTATTTCTGTTGCTGTAAATAAAAGATTCTTTATTTCTTATGTAGTATTTTTATTAATGATTAGTCTATATTCCCCTACAATTCATGATTTTAACTTTTGACATAGAATAAATACACTAACTCATCACAATCAGTTCAAAATCCGAAGTTATTACATGATAAATAGAAATCGATGAATAGTTTTATCCCATACGACATGCAAATACGAAGCAGTAATCCCTCAAAATACTCCCGTATAGCAAAGTCATTCACTCAACACCCTTCGGAGGGCTGTTCGCTATTGTTGTGACTAATTCTCAGTGTTCTACATTGCGGAACGACATCCTATGAGTAGTCTACTCATGGATGGAAGGGATGAAGTAGCTTCTGTTGTGATGGATCATCCATAGGCAGAAGTCTTACTTGTCGAGGAAGAAGGAGAACACTGCCTTCTGGGAGGACTTCTAGGGAAAACTAACACACATTTGCGTATCGTATGAGAGAAAACCCAGGAAAATTCCCGCCAGGCTTTCCAACTCACGGGACTAGATGATGAACATCACAAACGCCATCGAGTCTCCTTATTTTTAAAACAAGATTTAAACAAAGCCGCCAGCGGAATGAACTTCAGCCCTGATGCTCACCAGCGGCGCACGTTGCCATTGATGCACGAGTCGGGCTTACATAAGTAGTACATGACGTCCACCGATGTTAAACGCAAACAAACAAACGACTTCGAAGAGATTTAAGTAAAGCCCCTTTTTTTTATTTTATAACTTTATACAACAAAATATTGAGTTTTGTACAATTTTATTATTCATCTATTCAAAGTTTTTACTCTGAAGAAAATAAAGAAAGAAAACATTTAGAGAAAGTTTGAAATGAAGAAATTTTTGCTTATATAAATGTCTGATTTGTTTCCATCTTTATCATACTAAATATTAGCCAGATTGCAATTCTATTTTATTCATAACATCAAATTAATCTGCTAAACTATAATAAATTTTTTTCTTACAAGTTCTTCCATTTCTTATCATTATCAATTCATTACTTATTTTTACAACAATGGTATTCACTTTGATTGCTACCATTGTGAAGCTGTTTTTTCATTTTCTCCAGCTTGATATGATAAAACCAAATATCCAAAAATAATGTAGAAATTTAAATTCTAGATCGATTTAATTTTTTTTTTACTTACAGATATACACAATGTAGGAAAGCGTTGGAAAATTTATTTTTCATTATAATATATACATAATGTTTTATATTTAGAAAAAATTCTGAATTCCAACGAATCTTGTACAGTAGTTCTACATTACTTCACAAAAAAAAAATTCTCAATAAAAAAAAAGTCTTCTAAAAAAAATTCTCCGTAAATAAAATTTTTAATATATACTAGTATGATTTACATAATTTTTAGCCAGCCTCGGGGCTCAGTGGCAACGGGCTTACATACGCTGGAGGCATTGTTGTAAGCACTGTTTCAAAAAATGAGAAGACTCGATGCTTTATGATGTTCAGTATCTTGCCTCGTGAGTCGGACTACCTGGTAGAAGTTTTCCGGGGTTTCTCGCATACGATATGCAGATTCGGGGTTGTTTCCCCCAAAAGTACTGCCTGAAGGCACTGCCCTCCTTCTTCAATACCTACGGGTGCTCCATCACAACAGAAGCTGTCCGCCCTTTTCCCTCTTTCCACGAAATCACATGGGATTTTGGACTTGGTATAGATGTTGCTGTCTGACAAATGGGATAAGAAAAAAAAACACAATTTTCAAAATCGAGTGAAAAAAATGAAAATAAAAATACCATCAAAAACTTCAGACAACGTAGCAGATTTATTCATAGCATTTTTATTTCTAAGTTGTTCATTGTTGGTTTGCCTTTTCCCATCGATTTATTTCCCATTCATTTATTTTTTAACAAAAGTTGCATTCTTATTTATATTTTCAATTATTGTGATGGCAGTAAATAATTAACTATTACAACACTATTAAAAGTTTCAAGGATTAAATTTAAAATAAAAATATTCCTAATGTTATCTGGATAGTTCTCTCAGCTTTTACTAGTTAGTTCTTTATGGATATCATCTTTGCACATCAGTAGGCAGAAATAGTGATTTTGGAATTCATGTAAAAATAACTTGAATGTAGTTGCGGTATATTGTGCGCAGCCCTGAAGGAATGAAATATTGTTGGATACTGGATCTGAAAGATTTGTTTCTTTTGATTTGTCCTCTTTAGGGTTATTTTGTGCACACTTTGGGATAATTAGGCGGGGCCTACAGTTTAACGTGGATTCCGAACAACTACCAAAAAATCCATGCCACCGACAGGATTCGAACAGGATCTGAAAGGAAATAATTACTTTTTGTAAAGAATAACTTTGTATAAATACTGTAGTTTTTTTTTTTACTTATTTTTGCATTTTTTTTCCTTTGCTGCATATTAAATTACTTCACTTATTTACTTTTTTACCTGTTATGCATCACTATATTTACTTCCATTTTTTTATTCACTGATGCTTCATGGAACAATGATGTTTATTTTTTTCCTGTTGTGATATTTTTATTATTTTTTAAAGAATCTTTATGTAAATTCTGGCACTTACAAATGAGATGACGGAAAACATTTATTCAAGTATTACCAGAAAGAAGTGCAACAACCACTTTTGTGAAGAATATCCTTGTTTTAAATACTGTGGTTTTGCATTTTTGTATGCATTTTTTTTCCTTTTTTGCCTTTGCTGCATGTTAAATTATTTCATTTATTTTTTTTTCCTACTATGCAGCATTATATTTATTTTTTCTTATTCACTCACGATTCATGGAATACTGATGTTAATTTTTTTTCTTGTATTATTTTTATTATTTTTTATTATTTTTTAATTAAGTTTTATTGAAATTCAGGTTGAGTTACAATTGAGATGGTACAATTGAGATAAGCGAAAAGCATTGGCTCAAGTATTACCAGAAAGAGGTGTAACAATCACCATTGTAAAGAACATTCTTGTTATAAACATTGTAGTTTTCATTTTTTTTATTTATTTATGCATTTTTTGCCTTTGCTTACATTAAATTATTTCATTTATTTATTTTTTTACCTACTATGCATCATTATGTTTATTTTGTTTTCATATTCAGTAATGATTCCTGGAAAAGTGCTGTTTATTATTATTTTTTTTTTATATTTACGATATTTTTACTTTTCACGTACTTACAATTGAGATGACCGAAAACATTGGTTTAAGTATACCGGAAAGAAGTGCAACAATCACTTCTTGAGATCTCTTTAAGATCCTTCTTGTTTTAAATATTGTAGTTTTACATTTTTTACTTATTTAAGATTTTTTTTTCTTTTTGCCTTTGCTGCATACTAAATTATTTCACTTATTTATTTTTTACACACTATGCATCATTTTATTTACTATGATTTCTTATTCACTCACGATCCATTGAATAGTGATGTTTACTTTTTTCTTGTTTATTATTTTTTAAAGAATTTTTATTTAAATTCAGGAACTTACAATTGAGATGACCGAGAACATTGGTTTAAGTATTTCCAGAAAAAAGTGTAATAAGCCCCCTTTGTAAAGAACATCCTTGTTTTAAATATTGTAGTTTTATATTTTTTTACTTATTTATATATATATATATTCTTTTTGCCTTTGCCGCATCCGAAATTATTTCTCTTATTTATTTTTTTTTACCTACTATGTATCATTATTTTTATTTTTATTTCCTGTTCACTCATGATTCATGGAAAAGTGCTGTTTATTTATTTATTTTTTGTTGCGATATTTTTATTATTTTGAAATTTTTTATGTAAATTCAGGAACATACAATTGAGATGACCGAGAACATTGGTTTAAGTGTTACCACAAAGAAGGGTAAGATATCAATTACCTTTTGTAAAGAGCATCCTTCTTTAAATATTGTAGTTTTACATTTTTTTTAAACTTATTTATGCATTTTTTTGCCTTTACTGCATACTAAATTACTTCACTTATTTACTTTTTTACCTGTTATGCATCATTATATTAATTTCGATTTTTTATTCACTCATGCTTCATGGAATAGTGATCTTTATTTTTTTTTCCTGTTGCGATTTTTTAAAGACTTTTTATGTAAATTCTGTCACTTTTAATTGAGATGACGAAAACATTAGTTTAAGTTTTACCAGTAAGAAGTGCACCAATCGCCATTTGTTAAGGACATCTTTGTCTTAAATATTGTAGTTTTACATTTTTCACTTATTTAAGCTTTTTTTTTTCTTTTTGTCTTTGCTGGATAATAAATTATTTCACTTATATACATATTTTTCGCCTACTATGCATGCATTGTATTTACTTCGATTTCTTATTCCATCATGCTTCACGGAATAGTGATTTTTTTTTCTTGTTGTGATAATTTTATTATTTTCAAAATAATTTTTACTTAAATTTAAAAATTACTTACTATTGTGATAACCGAAAACATTGGTTTAAGTATTACCAGTACGAAATGTAACTGTTGTGAGTTCCTTGAGGATTTATTTTTTGTTATTTCCACCTTTGAAAAACTTCGTTGGTATTTGGGTAATTGTATGGCTACATACATAGTATATAGATTAAGAAAAATTACTGCTTTCTCCTCCAATAAGTTAAAAATTATTGTTATTAATACACTTATTTATTAGAAAATTAAGTCTTTTTTAATTAAGATGACTTTTTATTGGGATTTTTACAACAAAGCATCACTGGGGCGTTTTCATAAAATGCTTATTTTTATGTGTAAGATAGATACGATGCTTTACTTTGGAACAGAAAGATGCTTTTAAAAACTTTGTTGTTGTGGTTGTGACGCATACTCAGTGTCCTGCAAAGAGGGAAATATATCCCTTGAGGGGATATTGACAGATGGTGGGAAAGAGGGCAGCTTCTGTTGCAATGGAACACCAGTAGGTGAAAGTCTGACTTGGTTCCGTGTCATTGAAGAAGGTCAGTGACTTCCTGGAGGACTTTTGGGGGTAACTACCCCGTGTACCCCTACTTTCTCGTATGGAAGAAAACCCGGTAAACTTCTACCAATCAAGATGCTGAACAGCACAAAGGCCCTCGAGCTCATTCGTTTTTGAAACAGTGTCTCTAACATTGCCGCCATCGCACTAAATCCCCGCCCTAATTCTCATCATCGCCACACGTTACTACTGAATTACGAGTCAGGAAAATTTTTTATATATATTTTGTAAATTTTGTATTTGTAACATATTTTATTCTGGCATAATATGGAACAATTTAACATTTAGCATATGTCAAATTTTAACCTCAACAGTCGCTTAATTTAATTGGCCTTCGTATATAAAGTACTTCGACGTCCTCACAAAAGAATTACTTGTTAATTTATTAATATATGAAGTTCGTAAACTAATAACTGATATTATTTATTGCATTCTAATTAGAACAATGGGGTCTGATGGCTAAGTAACTAGAGCTCGATGTTGTCGTGGATGTTTGTAGTGGTTCGGAATCCACCACAAACCGTAGGTTCCGTCCTAATATGACAGTAGAGCGTTAATCTTAGGGCTGACAATCATATCCCCAAAAAAAATAAAGCATCTAATGTTTGGAATCTGTCAGTAGGCCCTTTATAGAGCATCCCGGATCTGGCCCTCCATAGAGCTGTTACGCCATCGAAGATATATAATTATATAGATAATATTATGTTGAAATATTTTTCTTTTAAAGAATGAATGCTAGGTCAACTGTTTAGGGGCCTGAATGGCCGAGTGTCTGGCGCTCGGTGCCACAGGTTTCGGGTCCGAGTCCCAGCGGTGCCATGGATGTTTGCAGGGGTTTGGAATTCTCCATAAACTGTAGGTCAAGTCCTAATATGACAGGAGGTTTGGTCTTAGGGCTCAAAATCATATCACGGAAAAAAAACATCTCATGTTTCGGAATCTGTCAGTAGGCAGAAGGACTTGAGCCACACTCGCTGTTGTTTCTTATTAGGATTGATTGGGAAACGAATGTAGGGAGTTTTGTTCATAGAGAACAATGCTGAAGAAAACATCAACAACATATATTTAAGCAAAACAGCACAGCACAAACATATTAAACAGCTTTTCTTTCGCCATTTAACACAGAATTAATACGACAGAAAAAAAATTATTATTTTTAATATCAATTTTCATAATAAAATATCTTATGGATTTTCTTTCAGTCTCTCACGCAAAATTTATTTTTGCCTCTTCAGCAAAAAACTGTATAATTAATGAGATTTACTCCTTCAAACTATTTCCTACTTTACGTTCGAAGATATAAAAAAACTAGTCTGATGATTTATTTATTTTTTTCTACTATCATGCAGTTGACCTATATATAATTTAACACAGAATTGATACGATAAAAAAAAATATCAATTTCCATAATAAAATACCTCAATGAATATTCAACATTTTATAATTCAAATATTTTCAACAATATTACATTATATTTATACATTGTTCAATACAAAGACATTATATTGTATAATAGGAATAAAAATATTTTATAACTACTAAACAATGAATGCTTTTTCATTTCGTTAAGAAACTAAAAACATTATTTTTACGGGATTTTTTTCATCATTCTTTTTTCTTAAAGCTCTGAACAGTTTAATGTTTAATACTGACTCATTAAAATATCTATTTCGCAAACAATGTTTGGTTAAATAAAATTTTAAATGAATGGCAAGTTTGATAAAATTTGATTTGATTTAGCATTGATTTTGCTTTTTTTTCTCATATTCTTTATTTGTAAACCTGGTCATTTAAAATCCCTCGAACACTACATTTTACACCAAACAGATATCTGAAAAGCGATCCCTCTTTTAATTTGCTGCCTTTTAGTATTATTTTCGTCTTCAAAGAATATTATCTGTTTTTCAAAGGTTAGCATTTAGCGCATTATTATGTTTATTCAAGACCGAAGCTTTGCCAGCAGTTGTGGCATAAGTACAAGGAACGGGATAGGGTTAGTTATTTTTACATCTGTATTATAATGAGATGTAGGGACACTGATAGTTTTTTTATTATTAATTGTTACTATTATATACAATATATATTTTCTATTTGATTAATGCATAATAGAAATTTTGTACTAATATAATATTTATTGTATAATTTATTCTAACTTAAAATAGTGATAAATACATATTTGTTTATATTACAACTCATGAAATTCCCTTTTGATTTATTTCATGTGTATGTGTGTGTGTGTGTGTGTGTGTGTGTGTTTCCTTTGGAAACTAGTACAAGCCTTATATGAGGCATGGATTATTACGGATTTCTAGGTATCTTGCTTTTAAATAGTTTATTCCGGAATTCGTAGTGGTTAAAGGGTATGTTGGCAAGGCGGTTCTTGTGTGTTCTTTTTTAGGTACGAGTTAGCGTATTTAAAGGTTTAATGTTGTGTAACACCACCACATAATTTTACAGTTAGTATATAGTTTTGCGGAATCATTGTTTCATTGAGTTAAATAAATCATTATTGTGTGTTTGATTTTGAATTGCATTATTATGTTTTTGAAATGTAGATTTCTGAAATTTATTGAATCAATTATAACAATTCCGTTGTACTTTAAAGTATGTTCGTAATATAAAACATACGTAATAATAGTCTTCTATATTAAAATAATTAAATGAGATATATAATAACAAATAATATTAATGCTAACTTCAAATAGTGAAGAAAAGTGGAACAAAAATTTTTATTTTATATTCATCTCATTTATTTTATTTATTTTGAAAATGTAATTCCTTTTTTTCCTATTTCAAATTCAATATGGTGTATCACAATACAGTATAAATCCGGCTTAATATAAAGAAAATGAAAACTTTTGTTCCTTTTTACTCTCTTCAAAACTTCTGAGAGTAACCGATATTCACACAAGAAAATCGGCGTTAACAAGACAAACCGGACATCAAATGGCCGGAAAAGAAAATTGACGCATCTTTGTGTACATACTTATTATTAAATTCCTTCTATTAGCTCACACTCTCCCTATATATATCTTGTTCAAATTTTCAATCGTTCATAAAATACATTTTATTCATCCACTCAAGTTCAAATACATTTTTTTTGAACTTGTAGCGGATGACACTGGATGTTAATACAGTTTTTTCAAATATTAATTCATTAATTAAATTTAATTAATTAATTTTAGTTTTATATGGGAGAAATATTCATATATTCACGTTGCTCTTTCTTCTCATTTGCTCATCAATAATTAATTAATAATGAGTTAATAATATCTTTTTCTCATAATTAATTATTAATTAATTAATGATTATTAATTATTTTATTCATTCAATTATTAATTATTTTTATTCATTTAATTATTAATTATTATTATTTTATTATCAAATATTTTTATTATTCATTTAATATATATTATTAAATTTTTAAAATAATGTAACTACAAATTGAAAATATAAAAAATCGTCTGATTTTAATTTATTCATTTAATTATTAAATATTTTTATTTTATTATCAAATATTTTTATTATTCATTTAATATATATTGTTCAATTTTTAAAATAATGTAACTACAATAATACTACTGGCAATAATATAAAAAATCGTTTGATTTTAATTTAGCTAATTTTTCTGGATATTATTATTCTTAATTTTTTACGTTTGAAATTTGAAACCATCGTGTTTGAGTATTCTTGTCAATATATTTTATATTTTTTAATTTTAAATGATCAAAATTTTTTAAATTAAATTTGAAATATAGCCTAATATATTTGCTTTTATTATTTTTATCGTATGTATTTGCTTTTTATTATATTTGCTTTTATTATTCTTGCTTTTATTATTTCGCTGTAATTCGAGATTGCTGTTCTTTTTTTTCAATTCCTTCTATTAGCTCACACTCTCCTAATATATCTTGTTCAAATTTCCAATCGTTGATAAAATACTTTTTATTCATTCACTCAAGTTCAGATACATTTTTTTGAACTTGTAGTGTATGTCATTTGATGTTAATACATTTTTGTCAAACATTAATTCAGTAATTAAATTTAATTAATTAATTTTATTTTTTTTTAGATTTAAGTTGCTTATATCTGCCAATAGATGGCGCCAGATAAACTTAAAAAAATGAATGAAAATTATTTATAAAGGACTTTCTGCAATATATTGAAAAAAAAGTAGGAATTGACTTTAAAATTGTTTTTTTTTTATATTACTTGTTTTTTACTTCATTTTCTTTCAGAAAACAAATGGTGTCCAATGTCACTTTGGTTAGGATTACCGTTGAGCAGATTTATGATTACATAGTTTCTTTTGAAAGAAAACAATTCAATATTATCATTTAAATATAATATATTTTTATAATTCTAGATGTAAATATTTTTAAAATGTTTGTATTTAAAGTGATTTGAGGATGAAATCTATTAATGAAATACCTTATATCTGAAGCTGATTATCGTTGATTTATTAAACTTTAAACTAATAATTAATTTATTTAAAAATTTTGGTTAAGTTGTATAATTTAAGTTGTGGACAATTGGGAGCATTATTATTATTTCAGATGGAACATTAACGCTTTTATAGAAAACACCAGTATATGTAATAGCGAATGAAGGTTATACCTCAATCTTTAATAAGCGTAAAAAAAAACTTTAAAAAAAGAGACAAATAAAACAAGCCTATAACTCTTAATAAAAGAAATTTATAACAAGCTTAAAAAAAGCTAAGCATTTTTTATATAAATTTCTCATAATGTATGCATTAAATATAATTGATTACAATATATCTATTATTGTCATAATGGAAGTTATCGACGTTGTGCTTTACCCAAAATGTAGTATCCATTATTATCTAGTTTTGGCATAAAAGATTTCAGTCGATTTTTTTAAAGATTTTGTGCTTATCAATGGTTCATTTATTTCATTTATTAAAATAAGTTAACTAAAAATACAATTTTAAAGAAAAATTAAATAAAAATTAGATTACAAGAAATTAAGAATGATCTAATTAGTAAATTAGTAAATTTAATTAGTAATCTCTTATAGAGATTACTAATTAGATTCTGTATTGAACCCACTGATCGCTATTGTTTTTTGCAAAAGTTTGAAAAAAAAATTATGATAATACATCTACTCTCGTCACACTTTTTAACGATAAGAAGCATGGTCTCTAATTAATTTTAATGTTATCACTCTATAAAATTCTTTCTGAATAAAAACTGAAAATATTATTCATAAATATATATGAAGACTTAATTCTGTATAGAGAATGATGCCCCTTAACTGTTTTCAAGGATGCTTCAATATATTTTAGGCTTATGAGAAGCTGACATAAAACTTAAAATTTTACACGTGATACAACATTTATTACAATGAATTAACATTTCTTAAATTTCAAATTTATAAATATGGATAAAATATAAAATAATATAATAAATATCAAGCAATCATTTATTAGGATCAGTGATATAAATAAATAAATAAATAAATAAATATATATATATATATATATATATACATATATGAAAAACTGTAACCATAGAGAAACTTAATTAAAAACGATATTAATGTTTAAAAAATAACTTATAACATTACTGCATTAAAGTTATGAGTCAATGATTTCCGGAAAATTCTGAACATATTGCTATTATTTATTGGGTTTTAATGTGACTATCATTAAATGAAGAATTTTTAGGATGTTTTCTCAAAATGTAAATATATAATAGTACTCAATTATTGATGTAAAAACTTTTAATTATTAAAAAATGATAGCAAGTCTGTTTTTAGATTACATTTACTCAAAATTTACTTTAATATGTATTATTTTTTTAATCTTTACAAAAATTCCAAATTTGAATTCTTCCTCTCCTTTAATATTTTGTTAATTCTTCCTGTATCATTCTGTAATAGATAGTCTGAAAATGCCTTCGGCATAAATGAAAGTTTTTACAAAAGAAAACTGTTAAAATTTCTTAAATTAATGTTGCTATTACTTTAATAAAAAATGACAAATTTATGGTTTTCTTCACCTCTACAGTTTTTTTTAATCACTCTGTAGTAGAAATCGTTAAAATATAATTATTTTACTAATGCGATATTTGTTTGCGCAAAAATATTATTTTAAAATCAAAGTTCATTTTTTCTCATAATTTCGACAGTTAGTTTTTGAATATATGGATGCACAAATAATGTATTTTTTAATACATTGGTTTTCTCTACTTTGGCCATTATAAAATAAATATATTTTGTAAAAGTGTAATAAATCTCAAGTGGCCAGAAAAATATTCAAGGCAGATCGCGGGTTGCCCCCCCTGTTCTAGTACATACTATTCTTATTATTTTAACAAGCAGAATGTGAAATTTGAGTTACTTCTCCTCTTTAAAATTAATCGATTCTTTATAATTTTGTAGTTGAACAACTGAAGGCGGATTTGAAAACGCGGATGAAAGGTTTTTACAGAAGGAGACTGCGAAATTATTTAAAATAATTCTTTAACAACATAAATCTGCGTAATGGATAACACGGTGGGTTTTCAAGACACGCTGTAATAAAATGGGACAATAAAATGTTTTTTCAATAAATGCTTAAGCTTACGGTAATGATGAATGAATCAACACCTATCAGAAGAAAACGAGTATAGAATAAAATTATAATAATTTTTTTATTTATTCCATTTACCATTCCCTAATTTACTTAATTTTTACTATACAAAAATTTTTAATAAACATATTTGACAAAATCTGAAAATTACATAAAAGAATCCCCACAAATGCATGTTAATAAGTTTTTTTTTTTATTATTTAAATGATAAATTAAATATTTATTTTTAAATGGCTATAATTTTTTTAAATAAAACTATTATTGAATTTTAAATAAAACCTCAAAAGAATATATTATTTGAATCATTATTGAATAGTATATAATTATTTATTAATAATAGTATTATAATTATTATTAATAATATTATAATTTAATAGCATTTTAATGTAATTAGAATTATTATTTAATCAAAGATTGTAGCCTTCAGTTTGATTATAATTTTTTCTGCAAACAATAGAGCAAAAAAAACCTGCTTAAATTTTTACATACAAAGGACAGGCAAAAGTACTTTTTACAGTATTAATTTGAAACATGATCTTTTTTAAAAAATTTTAATTGATTTAAAATCCTGCGCCGTCTTCCAATAACTCTTAAAAACGTTAGAAGTTTTAGATTTCAAACATCAAAAGAAACGAGATTAAGGTATGCATCTCAAACAGTACTTCATATGGTGAATGCTGAATCGAAGTACAAGAAACATACTTCTTATATCAATAAAAAGAATCCTGTTACTTTTTCATTATTCATCTTACCTCTTTCATTGAATTCAGGGGCCAACGATCAATTCGCTTTGAAGGGAATCGCAAAGTTTTTCGAAGTCCGTGATGCCATCCCAAGACAAATATTTAACATGGACGCGGGGGCCCCAATCCTTTGAAGTTCACCGCGAAATCCGAAAGGTGTGCGTATGCAAACAGGTTATTCAAATAGCTAGTTAACATGCAGTCTTTGCAGTTGTCTTTTCAAAAGGATTTCACAGAAATCTGCCGATCCTCAAAGAACATTTATTGGATCGATGGCCATTTGAAAACAATTAAAATCAAAAACTCACCCACACACTATAAATTAAAATAATTTATTTTAAATTTCTAAACAGATTATAAGTGTAGAGATTCTACGACTACTGTTACTGGTGAGGCCATAATTTGCTGCAAAACTAAGATTTACGTCTCCTAAACGTGAACGTTTTTGCGAAAAATAATGATCTGAAGTCACTCAGAAATGTAAGAAACTATTTGAATTTGTAATTTTAAACTTGCTATCAAGCATTTATACATTGTTATTTTTAACTTATTATCAAGATATTATTACATATTTATACATTTAAAAAGTGAAAAAAAATGAATGACATGTAAACACAAGTAAGTATGTAAACACAGAAAAAATTCAAATTGATTATCATGATTTACAATTATTTAAAAAAAATTAAAGTTTGAAGTCTCACTCCGGCTTCTGGCTTCCAGTATACATGCTGAAATAAAGACTAAATAATGTTTGTTTCTTGAAATATAACTTTTAGAAATGAAAATAGAAATGTTCATAGACTACTCTTTCCGGGTGAGTTGCTAGAAGAAATCATTACACGACAGGGAAATGTCATGAACCACACTTAGATTTAAAAAAATAATAAATAAATAAACAAAACAAAAGAGACCCACCGTGGGTGGTTCCCCCTTTTTTTTTTTTTTTTTTTTTTTTTTTTGACAAAAAAAAAGTCATCTCTATTGGAAGTTAGTTCGACATTTTTTTGATTTAATGATGCTGAGAAACTAAACACAGAAATGATTTCAACAATGAGGTATATTAAAGAATTAAATATCGACAGAAAAATAGCTACTACTCTCATATTTATTTAGGATGAAGCACCTCAAAAATATGAAAATTTCTGCTGAAGGAGTTAAAAAATACCAAAAATGTGACAACTTCCTTGATGTTGATTTTACTCCTCCTAATGTCTTTGATTGCCCAGCTGTTGCAGCCGCCAGGCGTTGTCTGGACCTTCTCTCGTAAGAGGATTTATACTGCAATCTGGCAATCAACATAGCGAATATTGGGGAGCATCACGATATTTGATTCTATTGTACACTTCAGGGGATACCACAACAACAATGAGGTATGGAGAAGGTTGTATATTTGTTTTATATAAGCACCTCTAATGTCAGAAATTGAACCATTAGTGATGGGATCATAAATGGCGATAAGTACATTGATATATAAACGATTAATTTAAAATCAAGTGATCCAAAAATGAAATAAATCTGATTAAGTTTTTATGCATGATAATGAACTTACGCATACAGCGTTAAATAATAGGTATTGGGTATTATATACACCGAAATTTAAATCAATTTATTCCACTAACGAAAAATATCAACCTTTACTAAGGTTACAACCTTATTTCAACATTTTTGGTTTGTTTTAGATAACAAAGTCAGTTTGGTTTGTTTTAGATCCATTTTTAGCAAAGTTAATAAAAGATCGTTCTGCCACTTTTATATAAAGTAATACTTTCTTTTACTCCATGTAAACCTATTATTTAATAAAATGGACTAATATTAGTATAAACTTATAATTTTTACGCAAAATAAAAAAAATTCGAATTAAATTTAAATGAACTTTAGTAAATAAATTAAAAGAAAACTGACTGAAGAATTTCTAAAATTAAGATACTTATAGTAAATCATAATTCTTAACTATTTATTTTCAATTCAGAAATAAAATTGTAATCTTTATTAAAATAATTCTAACTTCAACTATGAATCCTCAGAAACAATTTTCGTTTTACATATTTTGAAAGATTTAATATGATTCCAAGGGGAAAAAAAAGTATTCTAAATATTTATTGATTTGTTTTTTAAAATATTGTGAAAGTTTAAGTAAAGTTCAATATAATATAACAATTTTTAAGTAATTAATAAAACAAAGCAATGATACTCTTGATCACATTTATCTAATGGGAAAGAATAACACGAATATATAACAGAAATACGATTCACTGCCACCAATTTGTAAAATAAAGAACTAATTTTTATTATTAATAATATTTATTGATTATATTCATATATATTGTATAAAATATTGTTACTATATTAATATAGTAATAATATTTTTTTTCGTATATTCCTCGCACCTTCCACTTAATTAACACGGCTTCCATCAGATACCATCCATGTTAACCAGATGTTAACAAATAGCCCTAGGCCTAACTAGATTAGCAATATCTGGAAAAAATATTACATTTTGTAAAATTTTAAAAATATTAAATATATTTTTCTAAGGTCTTTTTGTATGTCTTTCCATATTAAAAAAAGGGCAGGGAATCTTCTTCCCCTGTACCATCAGAATTTAAAAGTTTGTGCTATTTTTGATGCTTATTTTTATTTTCTGAGAATGTTGTTTGCAATTTCTCGTTTCCATTTCTTTGAAATGGCAAAGAAGCAAACGTCCCTGTATAAAAATATTAGAAAAAAAAAATGATAACGTGTTTATTCATAGGAAAATAAAATGTTCTTCTCTTTTCAAAAGATCGTGCTCAGAAATAAATTAAAAATGTTCACTTAATACAAACATTCTATTTCATTTAGGAATATGTTGACACGTATCGTACTCTTTCTTCAGGTTGCTTTTACGCATGTTTGCTTTAGAGTGTGATTTTTTTTTTAATTTTTTAAAATTAGTTCCACAGAGGCTGTCCTTTAATGCAAGAAAAACGTAATGAAAGAACTTACATTTTTTTTTTCATCTGCTATTTTATTTTTTAATTTTTGTTTGGGTGTGGGAGGGGATATTCTATTTGAAAATTCAAAGGAGAGAACTAGAGAACTAGGAGGGTTGAAAGCTCTTACTCTTATCTGCCAATGACGGCTGTGATAGAAATCAGAAATCTAATTATTCTCCACTTGATCCCCGCCTATAACACTTTAAAATAGCTCCAATGCTTCAAACACCTTTTATATAGCTCCAATGTTCAGCTACGCAAATCGTCAAACATATGGTATTTTGTTGATGCGTCAGCAAAAACATTTTTAAAAAAAATTTCAATCTATTTTCTGGCCCTCAAAAATAATCTTTTTTAAATATTTTTATTCAAGACAGAAAATTGGAGTTTTCAAGTGTTCAGTTATAAAGAATCTAATTTTCTAAATATTGATTAAAATATGGTTTTTATGAAAAGATTTGGGATGGGAAAAAAGACGTAAGCAATTAAATTGAAGAGTGAATTTCGCATTATAAATTTTAAATAAGAATTATCCGACCAATTCAATTCTCATTAAAAAGATCTCGCAGTAATATTCTTTCTAGTATGATTTTCAGCGAGTGACACGCACACAAATGTGCGTTTAGGTATGTGGGGGGAGTGTGAATTAAGAACATAGGGGAAATATAAGCTTCTAATTTATTCATAAATTATTTAATCGTTTGATAAAAAATGTAGTAGAAAAATTTTTCATGTATGAGTAAATAAAAATAGGTTAACATTTTGAAATTTTATAATTGAAATATTAATAATTATAAAATTATAAATTTAATATTATTATAATAAATTTCAATTTTAATTAATTAAAATTAAAATTACAATCAAATTTGAAAATTTAATAATTGTTATTTTAATAATTATAAAAATTATATAATTTAAATTTATATATTTCTAAATTTTCATATATATATAAATTAAAAATTTATTTTTTTTATAATTATTAACATATTTTTAATATATAAATGCTTTTATATATTTATAATTTTTATAAATATATTAAAATTTTTATAAAAGAGTTTTTTAGCACTATAACTTCAAATATTAACAAAGAGCATACTTAGCACAGGTTCCCAGCGTTAAATAGTTGGAATAGATAGTCGTTAATTTCTTTAATGATTAGTTTAAATAATTCATTTCGCCATTTGGCTTTTTTGCTTAATATTTTCAGCATAAACTATACACTTTCACCCTTTCTGAAAAACAATGTTCTCCCATCATTGTCACCTGTTGTTGTGTTGTTCTTAACGTACTTAATTGGAGAACGAAGTCCAGCAATGCAAGTAACAAAAATAGAAGAAAAGAAAAAACATTTAAGGATGCCGTTCAAACATAATTAATTAATTCTTTTCTTGCCAGCTCTATTGTTGATGTTGTATACTTATCCAAATAATTCTTATTTTCTTAACTAATTATTTTTATCTTAGCTTTTGAACTTATTAGGAATTATTTCTTAATGTTTTTTGTAATTTATATATATTATATGTTTCAATCTCTGTATTCTTATTTACACTTATTAGTTACAGAATTGTTGTTGGGTACAACACTAGAAAAAGAAAGCTTTTCATAAACGTAAAAAAATCTCAGTATACAGTTATGAAATAAATATTCATGATGTGAACATGTGGCATTAAGACCTGTAGAAGTTTATTTTGAAAAGTATTTACCTGATCTGAATTCCATTTCACTTATGATTAAATTAAATTGAGTTTAAATAGGAGTTGAATTTTTAATTCCTTAAATTGTAAACATTTAGGGCACGAGAAAAATATGCTTATATGTATAAATTTCATGTTAAAACTAATAAAATATGCAAAATTAAACCCTCATAGACTATGAAAGGAAGAAATTTAAATGAAATGTGCGAAGTTGTTAAATATGTCTTAAAATAGGAAAACTGGTAACAAAATAAATATAAACCGTTTACGACTAGTTCATAATACTTTGGAAAATAATTTACATAAATCATTATTATATTATGAACATAAAATATATGCATTTTAGTATAATAAAAAATTATAATGGAAAACCAGGATCGCAAACTCTCTTTTTTTTTTTTTTTTTTTTTTTTTGTCTTTTGCAGAGGCAATATTCCCTTCAAAGGGAGGAAAAAGGAATAAGGTGGAATTCGAATCCATTAGTCCTTATGCCACTCCTCCCTTTCGCATGTGAAGTACAGCATACAATAAAAGACTTTGATTCCCCGTCTGATGAGAGAGATTGGATACTATGGATCCGAGTATTGACCTGCGGAAGATAAGAAATAACGAGCTCAAACGGCATTTTACTGCGCTTCTTCATTTAGTCATTCAATCAACGGCATTCGTGTCAATTGGACCGAACGGTTCAACTTCGAAGAAAAGGACATTTTTTTTCTAATACGTCGCAATGGAATTATAATATAAACTTGTTTTGTTTTAAATTACAACACATAGTTAACTGGAACATGAAATTGCCTCACAAATAAACTGAGTTTAATTTCTATAGAAATTCAATGAAATGTCCTATACTCGTATGAAAGCACTCCTTTAAATGTAGAATTTGAGCTAAATAAACACTTTCAAATATATCACTCATTTAAATTAAGAAAATTTTGCAAAAAAAAAAAAAATCCATTTCCCTTACATTCGCCTGAAAACTCACGATTCTGAAGTGTATGCTAACGGCAGGGAGTCAATGCATGCTAAAAAGTCTGCGGCAGGGAGGGCCTTCAAAGCCCGTGCCGATTCACGTTGAATCTCTTCAATCGACTCAAAACGGTGTTCACAGAGTGGTCATTTGAATTTAGGGAATAGCCAGAAGTCGCACGATGTGCATACGGTGGTTGTGGAACGATATGGATTTCATTTTTGGCGAGTCACGAAGAATCCATGTAGTGTGAGCTGGCGCATTCAGTGTTTTCGACACCAAACGATAGTTGAAGCGTTTGAGGCCCAAATTGGCCGATACTTTTGAAATTCCAACATCATCAGCAAGGTCTCTAATTGTAAATCGACGGTTTTCAAGCACCAAATCTTTAACTGTTTGGACGTGAGCTTCGTCGGTTGAGGTTGATTATCGATCAGAGGGTTCTTCGTCTTCAACGCGTTCTCTGCCTTCTTTGAGGTATTTATACCACTTCTAAGCACTTCTTTCCGATACAGGAATGCTCACCGAATGCCTTCTGCAACATTCTATACTTTTCCGCAAACAAAAATTAATGCAAGTTCTTCTTTCAATGAATTCAGTCGTTTCAAAAATCGCCGGAATCAGTTTTAGCGTCTCACAAATTCAAGCGTAATTCAAACACTAATGAATATTTTGACGTCATATTACACACAGATGTCAAGGACAGTGCCAGCAACATAAAAAAGAAAAAAATTGAAATTTTAAATTGAAAATTTAATTGGAATTTTAAATTGAAAAATTGGTCTTACTTTTTACAGTAGTACATAATTTTGGTATGCATTACATAATTTCGATATACTCAGGAAGCTGTTTAAAATATGATTAATGTCCATTTTTACAACTAATTAAGAAATATTGGAGAGATAGGAAACGGATATCAAGATCAAATAGAAATATTAGTAAAATGCTATATTTTTATATAAAGGAACATTAGATAAGCTCCATAGATGTAAAGGTAGATAGATAAAAACTAATTTTTAATTTTAAACAAATGCAATATGGTTAAATGGTATTCCACTATAATTATTTAAAATATCATTAAGCATTTTTTTACTCATAAAAACTTTTTTTGATTCTAGAAAAATCGATCAAATAATATATAAATATAATAAATGTATTACAAAAAAATAATAAATATATTTTAAAAATAATAAATATAATATAAAAAATAATAATAATAATATGTTTTGATGTAAATTATGTATAATTACAATTCCCAATTTAATTTTACTATACCACTTTTTTTACAATTTTCAAAATGTATATAATTGTAAATATTTTAATTGATTTCTTTTGTTGAGCAAGCCATATTTCTCTTACAATATTATCCTCAAAGCAATCATCAAGATAGAAGTGCATGGCAGCTAACGCTGCCAATATACTCGTTAAAGACAAATTATATATTGATTTCTTTTGAATTGTAATGATAAAAAGGGAAAAACACTTGCCACTGTTTATTCTCCTCATTGCTTTTAAAATTATTTTTTTTTAATGTACACAAATATAAAAAATAATCAAAAACTACAATTTCAAAATGAATATTTATATTTCATTGTTAGTATTTTATTTAATATGTGTTACATATTTATATTAATAATATATGTATAACAAATATTATATGTATTAACAATGAAACTAATAACTAATTTACTAATAATTAAAATATATAAATATTAAGCAATTAACTTGCCATTTTGTGAACACTTTAGACTAATTAGACCTTGACCTACAGTTTAAAGTGGATCCCGAACCACTCACAAACATCCATTTCAACGCCAGGATTCAAACCGGAAGCCTGTAGTACCAAAGGTCAGAGCGTTATTCAGGTCATTTAATGAAGACAGTGTCTCTTATTCAATGCCTTTTATTAATAGTCTATTTACAAGTTAAGATTTCTTAAATACTCTCATATTTATATTAATTATTTATTTCTTGCGTGAAATAAAATATGGAGGATAATGTGAAGTTGGATGGTAATTAAGTAATTGATTCGTAAGTGAATAAGGGCCAAATGTTTCTGGGCTTATGCCCAATAAATCCTTAGGTCAGAACATCATTCCTTTCAGCTCCTTCCTCTCTTTTTTGACTTCAAATCCTTTTTATCGTGGTTCCCTTTTTGAAGTACCGATATTTTTGACAATTACAAACGGAATAATTTCCGATTCCCCCCAAATTATTTATACCTATATATGCATATACATATATACATACATACATAGAAATTGTTACAGATTATATATGTATATATATATGAAATCGGTAACAATTTCTAATTTTTTTTTCTTTCGTGAAATACGCATCGAAAAGGAATTTTTCAAGTATAATTTGGTGCGTTTACTGTTAATAGATTAGAAGTTGCCAACTTTTATTTAGCAATTATTTCATTAATCTGCCAAAGCAAATAATTTTTCAATTCTTGGTGTTTTTATGAAAGATAAAAAAATATAAACAAAACTCAAAAGGGGTTTTATAAAAATATCGCGAAACACCATAAATCATATTATCACCACACACAAAAGAGGAAGTATAATGTTACAGCACATTTGTTATACATCGTTACATTTTAGTTACTGTATATAAACATAAAAACACTGAAATTAATGACAATTTGTAAAGATTTTCATTTTTTTAGTAATCAATTTGAATGAACGAGTTACATGAAAGCCAAATAAAATTTAGCTTTCTTCGACACAAAAATATATGCTGTCTCCAAAAGGTCAAAATCTGGATCATCAGCTTGCACTTTCAGCTCAAGTTCTTTCCTACTTCCTTTAAAGCTCTTAAATGCCACCACCCAATTAAAAAAACTGGGATCAACGCAATTCATTTGTGGCTAATATAAAGTTATCCTCTATAAAGTTCGCCCATCTTCATAATAGTAAACTAGCAATGGTTGGATTTGTGTGTGAAAAAGTGTTGCCATGGTGATGTGGTCACTTTCTCGCAAACCTAGCACGTATCAAAAGAATATGCAAGGTGTCATATTTTAATCCTTTCTTACACAACATTTATTTATATTATATCTTTTTACATTTGAATCTAATGTAAAAATATTTGATTGCGCTATCATTAGCTAATAAAATTAATCTAATTTACAATTTTTTTCATTAAAAATGCAGACAAAAGTATAAATGAATAAAAAAAAATCACCCTAAATCAGTCAAAAACAGAAATAAAAAATTTGTATAATCACAATTGTCAATATCAAAGTTATTAATCTCCCACCCGAATTGTAAAAAATGTTCACCAGAAAAAAAAAAATCACAGAATGCCCGTTAAATTTCAAAGTTCCTTATAGAGGTTTTGGAAACTATCAATTAGTTTCCAAAACCTCTGTAGGATTTTTCAATTTTAAAATATTATAGATATTGATTAATTTCTAAGCATTGCATTATTTTAGAATGGTTACTTCTATGACATCAATAATATTTTAAGTTTAAAATTAAATTGAATTTAGATAGATAATTTATAACAGTACATCCTGCATTGAAAGAACATTGTATTTAGGGAATTGACTTTAAAATAATTTTTTTGTTGCACATTTTTTGATGGATAAAATTTTCTACTCTTTAATTTTACAGATTGTTAGATTTCAATTCCAAAATTAATCAATTATGAATGATAAGACTAACATTCTGAATACTTTTATTTCTCAGGAAAATGCATTTTTCCATTTGCATATGAGAAAATAAACTGATTAACTGGCAACTGGCAGCTAGCGTACCAATTACTTAGTACCAACGGGGATAGACCCATTTAGTTTCTTCTAAGTCGTTTAAAAAGTTACAAATAATTATTGGCTGCTTAAAATATTAGTAAATGATAAAAAAAAAATGTTTCTAAAAATTTTAAAATGACACTCTGAAAAAGTTAAAAATACTTACAATAAATAAAAGATAGATAAAAAATAAAAAAGTTCAAAATATAAAAAAAATAAAAAGAATTTAAGTAAAACATTCGGTACAATTAGGACTGGTTTTTGTGGTTGGTTATGTTGGTTTTGGTGCCATAAATTTTTTTTTATCTATGAAAAAATTATTTCCTGAACGTGTGGGCCGTAATGAGTAATCTGCAAAGTAAAAATTAGTTTCCATAGAAAATAAACTGATTAATATGCTACAGTTACTAGTACATTTTGTTTAACAAAGAAAGGTTGGGGAGGTTTGATTGTGCTTTCAGTGTGTATTGAAATCATGACATTCAAAAGCAAGGAGACAGAAAAAAAGGGGGTGAAAAGAAAGATTTTTTTTTTGTTTGTTTTTTGAAAGACTAGAATTACTCAGTCATTTTGAAAGGGAGAGGCGAAGGGTTCATAGACCACGCGTCAGGCCACTCAATTGCACTCGAAACAAGAGCCACGAGGTATGTAATCGCCTGCTCCTTCTTCCGACATACTCCTAAATAGGCAACCCCTCCCCTTTGCACCTCTCGAGGGTGGGTGTATTATATCAGGCACCATTTGGGGCGTCTTCAACAAAACAGAAAATGCGAGTGCAGAAAGACTTTAAATCAATTTTTCGACTCTAAAAACAAAAATATGTGCAGGTATTATATATATGTTAATCTTTGCATACAATACAAAGCTGCAGAAAATTCAACTAATAATCAGACTCCTGATCAGGTTCCAGAAGAAAAGAATTGTGAATATTTTATTATCTGAAATTCAGAATGAAAGAATAGCCTAATTGTGCATTCCTTTCAATAATTTATTTAATAAGTCATAATTTAATAAATAAATACAAAATTTAATAATAATAATAATAATATATGCCCTTCTGATTTTGAAAAGGGAATGATATAAATATAATTATAGAAGCCTTTTTTTATAGCGAATCATCAGTCAAACTTATTCAAATTGTATGTTGGTTTTTACAAATGAAATTTTCTCTAATTTCTTTTTTATATCACTGAATATCGTACCTGTTTTAACATTATCTTTATAATCATAATAATCTAACCAATCTATTGAATACATTACGTTATCTTTACTTTTATACTACTTTCTTATATACTTTCTTTTATATACATTATTCATTAAAAAATTTAAATTTAGAAACAATTTTCCTTTTTTTATTTTTCAAGTATATATTTAACTATAAAGCCTGAATAAATTCCACTGCATTTAAACTATTTTGAATTGAAGATAGCATGAAGTAGAACACTATCGTTTTATAACTTCATGTCAATAAATAACATAATTACGTTATAAAATTGAAACCAAACGTTTGCTTTAGAGTAAAAAATATTTATATGTACATTATAATTATTAAATACTTAATACAATAAAAATTATTTGGTAATAACTGCTCTACTTTGTTCAAGCTTTAATTTTTGTTATAATTGTCATGGTAGTCATTTAGTTATTTGATAAACTATTTCACACTTATTATTAACCTTCTTATATTTCATATTTCCATTACTTTTTGATTAAAATAAATAAGATTTTTTCATTGATACTTCAGATAACATTAGTATTTTATTCTTTCTAATTGAAATACTTAAATTTTTGTCAATAATTAAATGCCGTCAGACTTCAAGTTAATTAGTTTGGCATTAAACGATAAAATATGGCTATTTTTAACAGGAAGACAGAAAGGGAAAAGTTTTGAGTCGCATTTTCTAACACTATGGAATTTTCTAAGAATTTTATTCATTCTAAATAGGGAACTGTTCGTAAAAGTTTTCACCTCGTTTTAAAGTACTTGTACACATGGCAGTTCCGAGTAAGGTAGCGTTTGAGATTTCAATTATCTGGATTATTCAGCAACATAATACAAGAATTTCATCCACTTCAGTTAGTTTCTATGAGACTTGGCGAGTTAATTATTTAATGACATTAAATTTTTTTACACAAAAGAATTCTTATTTGTTTAAAATGTGCGATTAATTGCTTTTCATCTTACGCAGAATTGTTAGTGACAGTGTTTCATTGGAGCTATCAATATTAATTAGCTGCCTTTCCTTTTAATTTCATTTACCAAGAATAGAGCTTTTGCCTATGTAGTATCTATAAACATTCGAAAACGTTTAAAACTTGACAGTATTCCTTTCAAAGTCGCATTCTTTAATAGAGACATGAAACAAAGCGACTTATTTTGGTCTAAGGATAAGCTAGAAAAGGAATTTGCTGATAAGTTTAAATAATAAGATTAGGAATTTAAGAAAACCTTTCCAGAAGGAATTCTGGAAAGAGTTTTGGCATTTAATTCTCATGAGAGGGGAATGCATGTTATTTGATAAGTATATAATAACAACACATCACTCAAATTTGGCAGCAGACAAACTATTGTGTGCAGTTATATTATATGCAATTAGTGTGTTGTACTAATGAGAACAGTATGTCACTCAAATGAACAAATATTCGGTATCATGGATAATGAAACCTCAAGAAATTAGCGAATGTCTGTGCGATCTTCACAGGTCATAACAACTGCAGATTGAATATGAACTATACTGGCCTCCAAAAGTTAAGGAACAACATGTTTTTCGAAGCCCACCATAAAATAAATGACAGTAACAATAAAATTTATAGCTTATATAAATGATAAAAACGGACTTTATGCAAATTTATGCAAAAACGATAGCTACCACTTTTTTATAGAAAATAACAGGTATATATGAGTGAGAGAAAAATAGGGAAGTATCAGGCTTTCGTAATTACGCGTGTAAATTTTGTTAATTTACAACTTTTGTGAGCAGATTCATTGACGATAGGCAGTGGCGTCCCACGATGTCTAAGAGAAGCCGTTTCCCCTATTCGTTAAGGTGGCGGGAAGTCAGAAGGATGGAAATGGGGTTGTCCCAGGCTGATGATGCTAGGCGTCTTAATGTGTCTCGGTGTGATCCACCGTCTCCGGAATCAATATCAAACCAAAGCTTCTATGTTCAGAAGACATGTTCCAGGTCGACCACGAGCTAAAACACCTGCCGAAGACCGTTTTATAGCTCTTTCGGCCCGTAGGAGAAGACGAATTTGTGTGGCACAACTTGTTGCGAACCACTCTGTAACATCAGGGAGAATAATATCCGCTAGTATGGTGCGAAGGCCTCTTCACAATTCAGATTTCTATGCAAGGCGACCAGTTGTGCGTGTCCCTTTTAACGGACGACAGAGAAAGGCCGGCTTATCTTGGGTAAGAGAACACGTTTCCTGGAGCAGGCAGCGATGGGCTCTTGTACTCTTTACAGACGAGTCCAGAATCATACTAGTGAGCGATTCAGGACGTCTGCTGATCTGGAGGGAACAAAGCACTAGATACCATCCATCCAATACTGATGAAAAGCACAGTTATCGAGGTGGTAGAATAATGGTTTGAGCAGGGATATCACTCGGTGGTCACACTGACCTGCATGTGTCCCAGGGAGAAACTGTGACTGGTTTTAGATATCAAGATGAGATCCTTGATCCTTATATCCGCCCATATGTCGGTGCAATTGGCAATTTTTTCATTCTTGAGGGTATTGGTTTGGAGCGAATGGAGTTGCCAGCTTCATCTCCAGACCTGAATCCGATAGAGCATCTTTGGGACTATCTTGGTAGACAGGTCTCTGCTTTAAGTCCTATTCCAAGGTCTTTAGGAGTGCTGGAACAAAGCTTGCTCCGTTTCTGGTCTTCGCTTCCCAGTTCGGTAACCGCCAACTTAATTGACAGCATGGAAAGTCGATGCCACCAATGCATTCAAGCTAGGGGAGGGCATATCCCTTATTAAAACTCATTTTTGTTATGTTTCTAAGACATTTTACCACATAAAATTGTGATTATTATTTTTTCCACGAATGGACTTTTCCAGAGAGATTGCATTTTTCTTATGTAAACTTCTATGTTGCTGTCAATACATAACTGTTTTGTGCACATGTCATGCAAATTTGGTGTTTCTACATTCATTCATTTCCAAATTAGGCGCAAGAAACCTGTTGTTCCTTAACTTTTGGAGGGCAGTGTATATCATAATTTGTTCCATCGTAATTTTTGATAGACCACGAGCTCATCTCCTCACTTCTCATTGGACTAAACATAGTAATGTTTACTCCAATGAAAAGTGAGGATAGTTAACCCCCTCTTGACGGGTCGTCTTAAAAGGAGGTTTTTGGTGAGATGTACAAACTATTTTGCCTCCACATGGTGTAACCTGGGTGATGCAAAATGAACTACACGTTTACGTCTAACACAGTGCCAGAACAGTCAAGACAAAGCCGAAACGGCTTTTCAAGGCCAAAATAACGACGCCCTCATCAGGCAGAACACTCATTTTCTTAACATCTTGTTTTGGTGAGTGTGAAAGGTTCAGTGAACTGAAGCACTTTTTTAATTAACAACAATATTGATATCTTAATTATATGAACCATCCAGATAGCCCTTTTACCAATAGCGCCAGCTGTAGCACCATTAATAGAACTGTGACCAATTAGGAACGGAACGACCTCCCTAAGAGAATCGCGGTTGCCACCTTCCGTATAGTTACTGGCACGACTATCTACAAGAGCATCTTGGCCGCATCAGGGTCGCTGACTCGCCAACCTGTACACTTTGCACCGTCGCTAACGGCACTGCAGACCACATTCCATCTTGCAGTACACTTGAAGATGTCGACTACGACAGAAGCTACGAAGGGATGGCAAATCTTTACTAGACGGCACGGCATCGACAGGCCACAGACGGTCGTTGGCTGAAGTGAAGGGTTTTGGTGAAGAAGGAGAGAGTCAACCGGAAGTTTTTTTTTTTCTTTGAAGCTACTGAAGGCCGGAAACCTATTTCCGAAAGTGAGTCCTTTATGGATTTGTTTATCACGCCATGTGATATTTAAGGTTTGTCACAGACAAGGCAATTAGAATCGACGTAGACTAAAGAACTCTGAAAAATCTCCGATCTTGGAGTGAACTGTACTTGGATTTAATCGTGCACTTTTAATCAAATTTTATTTTAAATTTTTCATATTTTTGTATAACAATCCAGAGTTCATACTTTATATATATATATATATATAGGGCTTGTAAATAAAAAGGAACCTGAAAGTGGGCCTCTTCTTGACGTCTTATAGGTCCAATATAAGCCGAGACGTTAATATATATATATATATTTTTTTTATGCATGTAGGTAGGCCATATATACATATTTTTGCATTTGCAAGTATTTTAAATAAACCAGTTTAATTTCTTCAAGCACAGACACAATAGATGATGCAGATTAGAATCCACAATTGTTTCAAATACAAATTAAAATAATAATTTTTTCATTTGTATTTGAAACAATTGTGGAATGCAAATGAGCGACGAATGCTAACAGTGATAATTAAAAATTATGTGAAATATCTTAAAATCAAAATTTTCAATATATATATATGAATATATGATATATATGGATATATAAATCTAGGAATAAAAAAATATGGTATAAAAGTGATCACTTATTCCTTTTTTTAAAAAAAAAATCATTAAATAATATCGAATGATCGTTGAACAATAAGCTATTTATTCTTCTTACTATAAAATTTAGAAGTATATTTATTATTATTGTTATTTATATATGTGCTTGCCATCCTTTCATATTGAATTATGATCAATGCGCACTGTAAAATTTTTCCTGGATTGCTAAAACATGAATATAAAATAAATAATATCGATTTAAATTAAATTTTAAATAATAATTTCAAAATCACTATGCTGTAATTTCCACATGCCTGTTTTCGAACAATGACGAGCCTCTTCATTTACTAGTGAGTATGGTACCTTCCTCCCTCTCCTTCAAATGATTGACAGATACTCCTCCCCATCCAAGAGTTGGGGTCAAATTTCGCATACGTGCTTTCCACTGAATTAAAAGACCCCCTGCGGGTCGTACCTGAACACTAATAAAGAGAAAAGTTACTCACGCTCCATCCTTCCGAATGATTTGGGATCAGCTGATTACGGCTCGCGAATTCCGACCGTTGCTGGGTGACCCAAAAGGGGGAAACGAAAAAGCGAGGGATAAAAGGGGACCCTGGACATTTTATCAATTCGTTCTGATCTTCCAATCTAAATATTTAAAATTCCGCTCTTTCCAATCTAATGTCGTCTTTTCATTCTTACTACAATCTCTTCATGTTGGAAACTGCAGATTTCCTTTGCATTTTTAAAGCATACAAAATTGTTTTGGGATTTCTTTAGTTCTTTTGATTTACACCAACATTTGCTCTTCTTTTCAACATAATTCTGAGACACATCGTTTTATTTTAATTCGTTGTGTCGCTCATTTAATCATAGGACAAAAATTGTACAACCTTTTAAAAGCCATCTTCATATTATAACGCTTTTACTTTGTCTCCCAACAAACGCAGCTGTCTAGTGACCGCTGCGTTTGTTAGTTTTGCTAGTGTTAGTGCGTTCGTTTATTTAGCTAGCATTCTGGCCTTTGGTATCGTAGGCTTTAGGTTCGAATCCTGGCGGTGACATGGATATTTGTTAGTGGTATGGAATCACTTTAAACTGTAGTTCCCGGTCTGTTTAGCCCTCGGGTGCACAAGATGACCATAACGACAAACCAAACCCAACAAACGTTTAATAATAACTTCAGGCTAGTAAACTATGAAGTGAAATTAAATAAAAATATTCATTAAAATAAAATTCCTTATTTCTGAAAAGAAAACTGTATTTTAATTACGATACTGTTATTTGTCGAACCACACTGAATAGTTGTTCTGAGACGTATATAAAAATAATTTTGTTAAAAACTCACTATCTTTAACGTTAAATAAATAAAACGTTAAGCAATTTTTTTACAAAAACATTTTATCGCTCTTTTATTTTATCTACCAACTAACACAATTTAAAGAGGATATTATAATATAGATTTCAAATTATAAAAAATATTGGTTCGATAAAGATTTGAAGTGGCTTATAAGATCTTCTATATCATTGAGAGCCTCTAGGGTTTCCGTCTTTGATTTACGCCCCAACCATTAGAGCTAAAGTTCTTTATTATTATTAAATATTTTTCTATTCTCCTTATTGTATGCGCAGAATGAAATAATATTTAAAGATTCTTTAATTATCCTTATTGTATTCGCCTCTCAAATATTTTACATTCAATTGCAAAATTCTATGACAATAAAATATTTAACATTTGTATCTTCCATCACCTTTTCTAAGGGACCATTATTTTAAATAGTCCGTAATAGACAGTCTTAAGAAAAGCAGAGCAAGTGCATTCTGTCATTCTGTCCTTGAATGAACTTCTAAATTAGTCTAATTTTCTAACTCTTTATTTTTTTGTCATAAAATTTTGCAATTGAATATTAAATGGTGACATGCGATTGCAATAAAGACTTAAGACACAATATAGAAAATATTCAATGATAATAAAGAATTTTAACTTTAATGTGTGGTGTAGCTCATAGAACGAAAAGCCCCAGAGCCATTGTACGATATAGCCTTGAACAGTTTGTTTGCACATTGAAAGATTTATTTGGGAATCAATAGTTTTCCAATCATAGTTTTGAATGAACTATGATTCTCATTAGGAATCATAGTTCTTGATATTAATTTCTCATTCAAATTTATTAACAATGAGTTCTATAAATCATCGTCTTAGTGGATAATAAGTTGGGTGTCTGAACTGAAGATGTAAATCTTATAAGCAAAGCTTAACCCCACTATCAATGCCAGGAGTAGGCATACTGGATTATTTACGTTTTATTTATTAATCGCTAACATAAAAAAGTTTTAACTATGGTTAAAATATTTATTATTAATGTAAGTTATATATATCAGCATCATGAATTGTACATATATACGTTTTAACCAATTTTACATACAAAAGTTACATACTTAAGAAAAGTTAAGGCTTTAGCTAAAAGTTAAAGCTTTTTAAGTAAAGTCGAATATATATTCATATATTCTGTTCTATGATAGACAAATTCAGCAAATTTATGTCTTATAAATTTCAAGTTTAGATATCTAATTATTCATGACAACAAACCCCTTTTTGAACTTGTTGAATATATTTAATTCAATTTTCAGGATGAGGATTATAGTTTCTGGTGAAAAATACTGAATGTTACAATTGCAACAAGTTTCATGAAAAAGCCTTCTCCATTGAAAACATTTGACAGTTTTCTCCTGTACTTGCTCCCTCAACCTCAGAAAACTATACGGACTATCGAGAAATTTTCCTTGAAGAGACTCTTGAAGCTCTTTAAGTTTCTGATTCTCAATGCATTGCAAATATTCCGCATGTCCAAGCAAATACATTGTTGAAAGATCCGATGAACGCTCAAATTTTCTTTGAGTAAACTCTTGAAGTTGTAGCTATTCAGAACATCTTTTGAAGCGATAATCACCTGTAAGTTAATTGTATAAAACGATAGGGTCTTAATTGACAGAAGCAACAGTTAATTAGTGGACATATTCATGCATTTGGATGACGAAAATTCAATAGTATTTTACCCTTAGGCTAGAAACAACCCTAAATAATATTTATCAATACTGGTTGATTTATAAGTTACTATAACTACCTTTTTGAGCTGATTAATGCAAATTATTCATCATTTTACCTGTCTTTTTGTAGATATTATTTATAAAATGTATTTTTTTCTCACAAAGAAATTGCCAGGTTTATTTTTTTGTAACGCATTACTCAATTTGAAGAGAAAATGAACTTTAAAAAAAGATATCACACTTGTATTATTTTTGTCTACTTCCAGAATGTTTTTATTGGCATTTAATGTTAAAAAAAAAACATAAAATTCAAAGAGTAAATTTTGTAACAGATGAAAAATATTTGCATTTTATTTACATTTACATTACATTTATTTATTTACATTTTTTACTTTACATTATATTTATTTATTTACTTATTTGCATTTTCAGTTTTTGCTCACAAATAATATCAAATCGTTTTATTTCTACTTTTGATACGTTTAATTTAATTTTGTTTCATATGTGATCGCTTTTATAAATGAGCATTTGCTTCTAATAGTTACAAATTGTCAGTGAATTAAAGAAAGTGTAATGCTAATAAATATATTTGTCGTTTTTCGCTTTTCACCATTCATTTTGAAAATCAAAGTTTGTTTTGATTGCATTTTTTTTTTCACGTCAATTTGTATGTGTAATACTTAAAAAAAAAAATAAATAAACGAATATTGGTAGAATGGGGATTTATTAATAATAGTAGGTTAATAGTAATAAATATTTACTTACTAATATTAATAAATCCCGTTTTTAATGTATAAAAAGTAATCAGGAACATTTAATTCCATCAAATGTATTTTCAATGTTATTGCTCAATATGAAGATAATGTGTTACGAAATCATCCTCAAGTTTGTGCGAACAACTGCAAAACATCGCATTTATAAAAGCCTATCTGTCATTGAATCGATTCGGTCTAATTACGTTTACCAAGTAAGTAAGGAACTTCAGACGAATTAACTTAAGTATAAAAGAGTAATGAATAAAGTTTTTGAAAGAAGTTAAACAAGAAATATAATATTTACATTCCGAGACCATTAAGAAGCTTCAATCAAGAGATTCGGAATCAAAGTAGTATGCTGTATATCGCACAGGAGAACTAATTAATTTGATGCAGCTATATCTCAATTAAAAAAAAGCATTAATCGCTGGTGATGCATAAAACTACCTTGACACGACTAGAGGGCACTACAAAGATCACGTCTCTGCTTCACTGAAAAGTAAGTTAATTTAATTATTTCCTGCAACGTTAAATTTCAAAAACAGTGCATTTCAATTAGGCAAATTTGGTAAACATTGAAGATTGTTGCAGGGGAATAATTTACGCTTTCTCTTTTTGACACACACCATACACATTAATTTTACTCACAGCAAAGTTCTTATTTACAACAAAATCATTCCACCATTAAAGATTTAATACTAATTTTTAACTCATACAATCCATGTAATTAAAAGAACAAATTTCTTCTCAAAGAGATTTATATTATCTTTAATCATAATTTTACGTAATATTTTATTTTAAGTTTTTTTTGGAGAAGTTAATGGAGCTTTTAAACGAGAAAGTGTTAACAGTTGATTCTTGAGTATTTTTTAAAAACATGTTTAATTAAACTCAAGAATATTGTTGACTTCTTTATCTAAAATTTTACGTCATTTGTTTAGATTTATCCTGTTGCTGGATATAGGCAATTATTGCTTTCAGCAGGATTTTAAAAGAGGCTGTTTTATATTTGCTAATCGTTTGGGATATAATTAATTATGTGTTATTTGTATACATATACACATTATGCATTATTGGACCCTTAGCCGGTAGTGCAAATATCTTATGCGTATTATAGATATAACGCAAGACGTATAAATGATAAAATGTTTATTCAAAATAAAAGTACTTTTATTTAAAAATTGTTTGAAACATATTTTTATCTTTGAATGAGAATTAAAAATGCTTAAAAGTAATTCTTTTAAAAATTTAGCGTAGAATTAAAATGAAAAAAAAAATCTGATTTATACAAGCAACAACAGATTTAATGATAATTTCTTTTTTTATAGTTGATTTAGCATTTCCTTTAATGTTCTGAATACCAAAAGATTTTAACTAAGCAAAAAAAGTAGATTTCTGAAGTAAACCAAACTAAGCTAAAGCGTAAATTTGAGAAATAGTATTATTTTCAGATGATTAAAAAGGAACAGTTATTTAAAAAGTATAAAATATACAAAATTGCATTATCAAAATCATTAATTAATTGGACGTTTGATATTGAATAAAAGTTGATCAAATCTTTCTTGTTTCTTTTCCTTTGTCTTTGGAAATTGTCATTTATAATTCTTGGTTACATGGTGATTTTTTTTTTCAATTTCAAGTGTTAAGTCAAAGAAAAAAATAATTATTCGATTAATTTTTATCTAATTTTGTTTACATGATTGATAATTTCATCTTATTATATTTATTTTTGCCAAAATGTAGAAGTGGAACAGAAATATTATTTAAATTATTATAAGTTATATGAGAAATATTTAAATGGAAATATAAATGCAATTTTTATAAAAAATTAAACATACAAACAAAAAAAATGCATTAGTAATTTAAAAAATATAGTTCATGTTAAGAAATCATTTTTTATAATTTATTGCACAGACAAAAATGTCTATCGAAGAAAAAAAAACCCTTAAAAACCACATAATTTTATTTTAATTACTTACAGTCTATTATCATTATAAGGAATTTCTCAAAGATTTTAAATTTTTAAGTTATTTCTTATAAAGAAAATGCATAAGAAACTTTTCAGGGCAGATGTGTGACTCTTCAGTTTCAATTTAATAATTAATTAGATGTATTAACTATTTTAAATGTACAATAAATTACTTTATTAATTTTGTTTCTATACATAATCAGTTTAAAAATTATTTTGTATATAATTCACCAGATGATAAATACTTAATCTTAAATCAATCACCTAATTTACAAAGTTTGAAAATGTTCAGTCATACCTTCTCATAAAATTGTTTCCCCAAACAAAGTTTATTTAAGAAAACATTTTGTCACTTTCTGTAAAATATTATTCTTTATGAAGTTAATTTAGCAACCTAATGAAGCCAGTGAATAAAATATTTTGATGAAATAAATAAGTTGTTTTTAGGGAGGCTGTTAATAATATTACCTTTATTTCTTTGAATTAATTCCACTTTACACAAAAGCAATGTCCTTCACTGAAATAAATATTTCATTTTTTTTCATAAATTTAAATGTTAAATTCAGAATCTTTCCTTCTACTAATTTACATTTTATCTGTTTTCATGATTTTGAATGAGATATTGAAGAAATTTGGAATCACGAGTTAAAATAGTTTTACAAGTTCTCTGCAAAAAAGTAAAATTTAACATTTACATCTCATCAAGCCAAAAAATAATAATAAAAAGGAAAAAAAGTGCTCTGAATCCGTGAACTTTTTGACGAGTTTGAGGAGAAAGAAAATTTTTTTTTTCGTTTTGAACAGCATGAATACATTTTATAAAATTCAAATTACTTTCGAATTGAAGAGGGAAAAAATACCTCACTGCTTTTTTTTTGTAATTATTATTTTGAATTTAGGCTGCAATTTTTCTTCCTGTCATACTAGATCAGATTAGAATGATAGCACAGAGTAATGCATAACGATGATATGGTTCTTTAAACAATTTTTGTCTGTTCCTTAAATATAAAAAGCATCAATAAGTTCATTTATTACTCAAAATACCATTAAATGCACAAAGAAGAAACATTTCGTGCGTGAAAGCAACATGTGAGAAAGTAAACATCTCTTCGAAAACTGAAATTTGTTTAGCGTTGCCATTACTAAAACCTCAAATTTTTTTAATTCTTTATTACACCTCTAATATACTGAACTTGAACATTTTCTCAAAATATAAAACCTTAAATCCCCGTTTTTGAAAAGTCCTAGGACATTTACTTCAATTTTAGAATTTATAAATATTATATGTTTAGATGATAAAGAAATGCTAACAATTCAATAATTGATTATCTCAGTTAAGCATTTTGATGTTGTAGATTTGTTTTTGATGTTGTAGTATTTATAGGCGATTGATAGTAATTAATGATTTTTCTTACCATAGTTGTAAAGTATAGAATACGTATAGAATGCATATGTATATAGAATATCTGAACGTAACTGATTTTCATAATAAAATGATTATTCAATTTAAATGGAAAGTTAAATTTCTTGCAAATATTATAAAAGCAGGCCAAGCATTTTTAAAGGAAACCATAAATAATTTTTTGTTGTCCTTCCTTGCAACCATCGTTGCTGTCAGATAATTCCGTCCATGTTTTTTCCTCTTGTGTTCCGTCCATTATTAGGTGCAGCATGCCTGTTTTATTCAAAGCTTTTCGCTTACACGCGTTTAGGGTTTTTTTCCGTCTATTTTTTCACCCAACGCATGGAGGAATGGTACAAAATAATTCAAGTATTACAATCAAATATTTTTTTCTGGAAACATTATTCAAGTTTTTTTTTCTTAATAAAATGAAAAGTGCATACATTCAGCCGTAATACACAAAATTTATTTTGTTCGTTTGAAATGTGAAATACTAAATTGAATCAAATAGAAAATATGTGAAACTCTCAGAAAAAATTATAGTTGTTAACATCAATTTATCAACTGAAAATATAGCAATTATGTATTTCTTTCTTAATCGAATCCTTGCATTAATGATATTTATATTGTCAAAATAAAATATTGCATGAAAAAAATGCAGAAAGTCTTGAGCCACCTGCTATGTGCGTGTTGTTTTTTAGAACTAAGACAACCGAGTTCGAGACCTGACACGAGAAGCAGCAACCGAAAGCTCCTGTATCTGTGGCGGGAATGTGCATAATGCCTTCGTAGAAAAAGAAGTAGCGAACTTTTCCGGTGCTTTTCTGGGAGCGTTCTTTAAAATGTATCAATAAAAAAATATGTATACAACGCAGTGTGATCTGTGTAAGTATAGGTAACTAGTTCAGAGTTACTCTTTGTAAAGCTGAATTAATTGCAGATTTTTTCATTTCATGTGATAAAGGACTTAGGAGGATACATTTGAAAACAACATCATATTCTATACAGAATATGAAGAGTTTTGATCAAGAGCTTTAAATTATAACGACACAAGTTAATGAAATGTAGAAATCAAAATAAGCACTCATTTGTTTTAAACTATTTTCACAACAATATAAAAGCTAGACACTTTCCTTTTCTAGCACTTGAAAAGGAAGTTATGAAAGTTTTTATTTATCTTTTTTAACATGTTTAACTTCTGATATGAAACAATAAAAATTAATAACGTGAAAATTATGACACACTCAAAATAATTTATTGAACATTAGAATATAAGCATGATTTCTTTCCTGCTAGAAAATTCTTTGAAATACAGACATTATGTGTTTATTTTTGAGTTTTTCCAGATCTCTCTTTAAGCAGGTCATTGAATTCAATGTTCAATGATTCTTCATGCAAAAATAATCAATTAGATAAAATCTCGTAAAACAAAAAGTATATTACCAATAATAAAATTGAGCAGATCTGATAATAAATAATTTCATAAAATTAATTATTAAGATATTATTTAAATAAATATGTTTTAATATCGTCGTTAAAATATATTCTTATACTTGATATGATAAGAAAATCATAGATTTTTCCTTAAGACAAATAACAATTTTGTTTTCTATCTCATGAAATCAGTTTGGTATTTTGCTTTGTTCATATAATGTATTTCCCTTCTTCCTTCTTTAGTGCACATCCATAGTCCAAACCTGGCGATACATTAGAGATGAAATCTGACATTTTTACAAAGCTGCGTATATATGTTCAGTTTGTCACTTAGGCTCAAATGTTTATTGTTAAAATTTAATATTTCAAAGAATTAGTGTTTTTCTCATTAGTGTCAATTTTACTATCGCACTTGAATTTATTGATTGAGCTGGTGTTTTTTGTTCGACATATGTAGATGAGCTACCAAAAAAATAAATAAGATTAAATTTTAATTTATAATTTGTTTATATATTTAATTTATAAATTAAATTTTCATTTTTGTGCAATACTTCTTATAATTAACGTTCTTTCTTCTATATATTTGAAGCAAGGTGGAGCAATGCAGATATTATTAATAAAATTTTTAATATCGAGATTTAATAATCGAGATAAAAAAATATTTGAAAAAAATTATTTGATTCAAAAAATTTTGAACTCGATTATTAATAATCGAGATAAAAAAAATATTTATACTATTTTTTTATATTCTTTTTGTATTATTTTGTGTTACTTATTTATTATTTACCCCCTTTAATATGCATGGATTACTTATGATTTCTTTACTACAAATTTTATTTTCCTCATGATAGATTTTTTTTATAGAAATATAGGTTTGAAAAATTGTCTTTTATTTTTATTTTTAAAGAAATTTAACTTTTAAATATTAAATATTTAAAATCCAGGGAATATGAAAAATATACTTAAAACTTCAAATCTAACAATAAAACACCGGAGAGAAAAAAGATGGAATTGTTACGTTCCTTGCACATATATGAACAAAACACATTACTTATATTAAATAATGTATTTATATATATATATATATATACATATATATTTACCTCACTACGGGCACAGATATCCATAATTTCAAAGACAAGAATAGCAGGTGAAATTCGAAGCATTCAGGTAGATATTGAAGGAAGTTCTTCTAAGAATTATACTGAAGGGTGGAGATTATTTACCTCTCTAATGTCCGTGTGAATAATTGTTAATATACCGACATAGAAATGGGGCCGTTGGTCTACGTATACTCGTAGGACGGCCAAATGAATTAACATTAATAAAAAGCAATTAAAATAAATACTAGGACAAACAACTAATTTACTTTTACCCTTTAATGAATACGAATAAATACTATTACAATAAAATTTAGGATTTTTAATATTTGGCAGAATAAATAAAATAAAAAAAAAAGTTTTATAGAGAATGTTTATAGAGAAATGTTTACAGAGAAATGTTTACAGAGAAATGTTTACAGAGAAGTATTCATAATATTTCGCACGCATACCTCAATCGAAAATATTCCTTTGAGTGTGTGGGCAGTGGGGTACCAGTAGCCTCATATCCTTTTTACCAAAAAAAAAAAAAAAAAAAAATGCTCACCGACAATTCCAAAGATGGACATAACTCTCCATTACAAATTATCCCTGGAGCCATTCTCGCAGCAAAATTGTGCACCAGGCTCACGCACTATCGTAGATCGTTCGCTCTGCTTTCAACGGGTCTTCCTTTCTGCCCGCAAAAACTCCAAAAAAGGGATGGATCCCACCAAACCGACCGGTTCTTTTGGACCTGACCGTGTGACCGGGATGGGTTATCTACCATTCCTGGATTCATACAAAAATAAAGGAAATACCCCTTACCCTCACACAACAGGATAATTACCAGTTACAACATCCTCCCACCTTTAATTTAGGCGGGAGCCAAAAATTAAACTCTAAATTTTCTTACACCTATTTTGCTATGGGTATACACATCCATAAAATTACACATAAAAAAATAAAATTAAATTGAACACTGCTTGACAAATATGAACACATAAAAACAAAATACTATGAACTAAATAAAATTACAGCATATAAATGTTACATCATGAGAATTACAATTTCAAATACTAATTCAAAAAAATAATAGCCTTTCTATTTACAGTCTCAAACATTATTTCTTAGTTGATATAAACAGTCGTCCATATCTGGACCTGTTTTCAGTTGTCCGGGTGAGTACAGGATCTCCAGAAGTTGACACCTCCAACGGGTAAAGTTTTTGAATTGGTCGCGTCAAGCAACCACTACTCGTTCTCACCTGTACTACCCTGGACGCACCATCTCTACTGCTGTAGATTTTCTCAATTCGGCCCATAGGCCACATGACACGTTTTTGTTTTCCAGTTCGATGAGAACAATGTCCCCGACTTTAAGTTCTTGGCACGTGGCTTTGGCCTTCTGCACAAGTTGGCTTAAGTATTCCTTACGGAAACGACTTCTCAGTTCTCGACGCAAAGTGTTGTAGTGATTCACGCGCACATTCAGTTTGTTGGAGTCGACTGAATCTAAATCAGGTACCCGCACTTGTTTTATGTCTTGCAAAAACAAGGAAGGAGTCAAAGAAATGAGTTCATCTGAATCGTCCGAGATATAAGTCAACGGGCGGCTGTTTATTGATGCTTCAACATCACAAAGTATCGTTAGAAGCTCTTCAAAATTTACTGATGATCTTCCTAGAATGCGCACGAGCAGGCTCAGGACTGAACGAATAAGCCGCTCCCACCATCCCCCCCACCAAGCAGCAGTAGGGGGATTGAACTTCCACTTGATCGGATAACATTCGTTTTCCGATATTTTCTGCCAATCAATTTTCTTCAAGGCATTGTCCGTTTACACCGTTGATGGACGGTCACGCCGTGCAATAAATCTTCTCAAGGTTTGCATGAAAGATTCTGTGCTGAGTGACGTAAGAGGTTCAAGATTAATTGCCCTGTACACTGCGCAAGCAAATAACACAATCCAGGCTTTTCCCCACGGTTTAAGAAGTAAAGGACCACAAAGATCTATACCCGTTATCTCAAAGATTGCCGATTCTCTTACTCGGTCAAGAGGCAACTGTATAGGTGGAGTAGTCAACGCTTTTGCAGTGAATCTTTTGCATACAACACAACGTGATACGCAAGATCTTATATTTCTCTTGAAGAAAAATCCAGTATTGCAGTCTTAATTTGGCTGCCAATATCTGCACACCTGCATGACAGTACTTTAAATGATATTCTCTTATCAAGCACTCAGTTAAGTAGTGTTTGGACGGAAGAAGGATTGATATAAAAAGGACAGATCATCATCTCGTTCAATGATCCTAGTTTTAACACGAAGAACCTCGTCATCACCTCGCACCACTTGCAGACCATGCACAGAATTTTCTTTTCATGAAAAATGCTTTTTCTGGTCTATACTCCACAGAATGATCTCAGCCTTAGCTTTTTCTTCAACTGTTAGGGTTTTAGTACCATAAGAAGGATTTTTCTCAATTTATTTACAAAACGCATCATCCAGCAAAAAACTCGCACAATCATAGAAAAACTGGATAAACGTTCGAACCACTCGGGCTTCTCTATTTTTACACTCAAGTCAACAATTATTTTCTTTTTCATCTCTGCTGCAATTAATTCTTCGTTTGGCGAAAATTCAGACTTTGGCCATGCCTCCGGGAAAGCTTTCAAAAATTCAGGACCCTCCCACCAACCGTACTGCAACAGATGTTGGAGTGTACAGCCACGTGATACTATGTCTGCTGGATTTAATTTCCCTGGGATGTGTCTCCAGTATTCCTTCTTAGACAGACTTCGAATCTCTCTAACTCTATTATTTACGAACACTCCCCAGTTTTCTTCTCGTTGAATCCAGCAAAGAGCTACTGTTGCATCAGTCCAGTAGTAGGTTGGGACTTCTCTCAAAGATAAAGCAGTAACAACGTATTTCGCTAGGCGTGAGCCTAAAACACACGCTAATAAGTCCAAGCGTGGAATAGTCACCTTCTTTAATGGAGATATCCGTGATTTTGCAGCAACAAATTTCACATAAACCTGACCACTGCTTTCACTTCTTAAAAATATAACAGTGGCGTAAGCATTTTTACTGGCATCACAAAAAATATATAATGACCAGGAGTCTCTTTTCCATAACCTATACGCCGTTCCAATTTAAGCTGGGAAATACAAGACAGTCCACGGTACCATGTTGAGAATCTAGATGGTAGTTCATCTGGCAAAGGTAAGTCCCAATTTGCTTCAGTTGCCCAGGCTTCCTGGAGTATTAATTTCGCAGGTACCATTGCTGGCACGACGAAGCCCAAAGGATCAAATACGGAATGTACTATCGATAGTAGTTTTCTTTTCGATAAGTCTGCTATTGGCTCAGACTTGAATGGTATAAATAAACTATCTTCTATACGGTCCCATTGAAGACCTAAAACTGGAGATATAGGTTCAACATTCTGTAACGATAGTTCTTGCTCTGGACCAAAAGTCCACATACGCAGTTCCATTTTGGCGTCCGCCATAATGGCAGTTGCTTGTTGTATAAATACTTCTAGCTCTACATTCGTATCAACTGAAGTGACGCAGTTGTCGACATAAAATGCATTTAACAGCTTATCTGCCACAACTTCAAACTAAGCATGTACACTTTTAAGATGGAATGAAATCACTGCTGCCAACAGATAGGGGCTACTGGTAACACCAAAAACAACCCTTTTATGACGGAATTCTACAATTTTGTTATTTTCCCACCAAAGAAATTTCAGGTAATGTTGATCTTCACGACTTATGCCAATCTGTAAAAACGCTCGCCTAATATCGGACGGTACGCCAATCGCCTTTTCCCTAAACCGCATTAAGATCGCAGGAATTTCTTCTACGAGATTTGGACCTTTTATCAAACAATCATTTAGCGAAAGCGAATTATCCGATTTGCACGAGGCATCAAAAACAGGTCTAATTTTACTAGTTAAACTATCTACTTTGAAAACTGGATGATATGATAAATAATGTTCCTTTGCACGCTTTTCCGATTCTGGGATTATTTCCACAACATCCTCCGACAACCACTCATTATATATCTTATCATATTCGTCAAAGTTATCCAATTTCTTTAATTTTCAGATCCGCCAATTCTACAATTTTGTAGAATTTGTGCTATTACAATATCACTGACCAGGTAAATCTAAAGATTAAGCTGATTCCTCCATTCTTCTGATATTTTCACACTCTAGAAAATATACTTAGCAACACGATCCTGATGATACGTGAAGTTATCTACAATAAAAACGAAATATGCATCAAGGCATCTCGCAACAAACTATCAGTGGTATATCACCTCGCAACAAACTATCATGGGAAAATCACCTCGCAACAAACTATCAATACATATGATTACTTCTCTATACAGAAAAAACCAAATTCAAAAAATCCTGGCTGGCTCGCCACTTTTCTATGTTAATATACCGACATAGAAATGGGGCCGTTGGTCTACGTATACTCATAGGACGGCCAAATGAATTAACATTAATAAAAAGCAATTAAAATAAATACTAGGACAAACAACTAATTTACTTTTACCCTTTAATGAATACGAATCAATGCTATTACAATAAAATTTAGGATTTTTAATATTTGGCAGAATAAATAAAATAAAAAAAGTTTTATAGAGAATGTTTATAGAGAAATGTTTACAGAGAAAGGTTTACAGAGAAATGTTTACAGAGAAATGTTTACAGAGAAGTATTCATAATATTTCGCACGCATACCTCAATCGAAAATATTCCTTTGAGTGTGTGGGCAGTGGGGTACCAGTAGCCTCATATCCTTTTTTACCAAAAAAAAAAAATGCTCACCGACAATTCCAAAGATGGACATAACTCTCCATTACAAATTATCCCTGGAGCCATTCGCGCAGCAAAAATTGCGCACCAGGCTCACGCACTATCGTAGATCGTTCGCTCTGCTTTCAACGGGTCTTCCTTTCTGCCCGCAAAAACTCCAAAAAAGGGATGGATCCCACCAAACCGACCGGTTCTTTTGGACCTGACCGTGTGACCGGGATGGGTTATCTACCATTCCTGGATTCATACAAAAAATAAAGGAAATACCCCTTACCCTCACACAACAGGATAATTACCAGTTACAACAGCGGTCATACAATTTTTTGATACCATTTTTATAGTACGATTTGTCTTTAGCCTCAAAACGGGCTTCAGTTTTCCTCAGATTAGCTCTTCATCGGCCCGACATTTCTGTCCAGCGAGCATCCTCTTGACGTCTGAGAACAGGAAAATGTCGCTGGGGGTCAGATCTGGAGAATACGGTGGATCTGGAAGCAATTCGAAGCCCAATTCATGCAATTTTGCCATCGTTTTCATTGAATTGTGACACGGTGCATTGTCTTGACGAAACAGCACTTTCTTCTTCTTCAAATGAGGCCGTTTTTCCTCGATTTCTTCTTTCAAACGCTCCAATAACGCTACGTAATAGTCGCTGTTTATGAGTTTTCCCTTTTTAAGATAGTCAATGAATATTATACCATGCGTACCCCAAAATATTGATGCCATAACCTTGCCAGCGGACTTTTGCGTCTTTCCACGCTTTGGAGTCGGTCCATCACTCGCAGTCCACTCGGCTGACTGTCGATTGGACTCCGGTGTGAAATGATGGAGCCATGTTTCATCCATTGTCACATATCGACGCAAAAATTCGGGTTTATTACGATTGAACAGCTCCAAACACTGCTTAGAATCATCAATTCGTTGTTGTTTATGGTCGATTGTGAGCTCGGGGGACACCCACTTTAAACAGAGCTTTCGCATATCCAAATATTCATTCACGATATGTCCAACACGTTCCTTTGATATCTTTAGGGGCTCAGCTATCTCAATCAACTTCATTTTACGGTTATCAGAAATTATTTTGTGGACTTTTTTGATGTTTTCCTCAGTAACAGCCTCTTTGGGGCATCCACTTCGCCTGGTTTAAATTTAGCAAACCACTTCTCTACGGTTGATTTTCCTGGTGCAAAGTCCGAATAATGTTTATCAAGCCAATCCTTGGCTTCAATAGTATTTTTTTTCGCTAAAAAGGAATGCATTATTAACACACGAAATTCCTTTTTATCCATTTTTTTCAAAAAGTTACTTCACTGAAAATGCTATAACTCACATACTAATAGTGCAATAGTTGTCAAATTTATACACAAGTCTTTTGAAGGTTAGGGGCTAACTAAAAATTATAGGTGATATAATACTAGTAGCGCCATCTATGTGTCAGCCTACGAACGTTTCAACCCATCTGTTATTCCCAGCATTATATTCAAATTTATTTCTTAATTTTTATTGTATATGTCTGTTCTTTTTATTATTTTCATATTATTCATTATATTCTCATATTCCCTGAATTTTGACTTTATGTTTATTCTGATATTTTTGAACAATGAAGACCTAAACAGAGGAGATATTTATTTGCTGTCCAATCTTCTAAATCCTGGCAATAAGATTGCTTTAAAAAATCGTACTTAAAGAATTTATGCTTTCGTGTTATGGAACCGTATGAAAAAGTTACCTGCATTACCATACTGAATATTAAAAAGAATATACAGTATAAAATAAAGGTATTTTAGCTAGCAAAGCGGAAATATAGCACAATGATTTTGACATCGGCAATCCAGAATGCGTTGAAAAAAATGAAAACTTCTTGCTAACATATGAGTTGCACACAAAAAGTTTTACGCCAAAAAATATCGGTATGAAAAAAAATATTTTCCATATATCTGCTTTGCATAATGTTGTAGAATGGTTCTTTGATATCAAAATTTATAAAAGCTTTCTCAAACACAATTACTTTTATTTGAGAAACCCAAATAAATCAAGTAAGCCAAGCATCAAGAAATGCAAATAGTAGCTACAAAAGGATGGTAGAAATAAAAACTTTAACTTTAAAATATGGAGGTTAATGCTGAATAAACACAAAAACAAATACAAAACACAACACAAAACAAACGCGTTTACATAGTGTTGAATTGATGATGAGAAATGCGTTTGGGAAATCTTTCGACTTTAACATGATCAATGTTCTAAAGGTTTCCTGCAATATTCTTTTGTTTTAATCGTATTCATTTTTAAACCTCTAGTAGTTTTCAGAAGTTTGCACTGTAAATGACTAGATAGCATAGGAAATAGATTTTATACCAAATTTGCCGTACTTTTAGTTTTTTATATAAAAAGCACAATTAAAATAAGTTAAGTTTGTTCTAAATAATCAATATATATTCAATCAAATAATAATTTTTTTTACAATATAATTTTAATGAAAAGTGTATTCATTAATCTTTAATTTACAATTTAGTTCTTAATTGTAAAAATTCGTCACTACAGCTAAGTCTTCATCAGAAACTATTCAAGAAATTTTTCTTGAATAGTTAGTCTCTTATTGCGAATTACAGACGTATCTTTCATTTTACGTTTATTTTGGCTTCTAAGATTTAAGTTATTAATAAATACGAATACATTATAAGTCATTTCAAAGTATTAACTATTTAATTTATTAATTTTAATAGTTAAGGAATATTTAAAAATGGATTATTTAATTAGAAAACATTTGTTTGAATTTAACTATTCATTAAATACTCAAAACCGAACAAATGATGTCTAAAAAAAACTGTCTAGAGAAACAGTTTTTTTTTCTTGTTAAATTTAAAACTGTTTAATTCTCCTAAGTAGACGTTTGAAAGTTAAAAATAACATAAATTTCAATTATTTTAAGCAGATATTTTTGTTTAAAAATCTATTCATCTTAATAAACTGCTGTGGTTCATTAAATGCAAATATGCAAATCAAACAATAGCAATTTTCATTCTCCTAATTACTGAGTTCGGAGAAATTTATCATTAAAACAGAATTTAAAAGTATATTTTTTTCTTTCGAAAACATTTCGACTTGAAATGAAAATGGTTTATTATACGCTTTTAAAGTTATTAAGTAGAGTGCCATGACCACTGAAATTTGAAATAATAATTTCCTTTTAATGATGATTAAACAAATGTTTAATGAAAATTAAAAACCTTTTGTAAAGATTGTTTCTATTTTTATACAAAATAAAATTAAGATTCTGCTGTGTCCAAAAAATAAGACCAATTTTCAATTTAAAATTCCCGGGCCTCATGGAATTTCAATTTTTTTTCTTTGTTTGGTTCCTGACACTTTCATTGATATTTGTGAAATTTGATGTCAAAATGTTCATTAGTGTTTGAGTTACGCTCGGCTTTGAGACGCTAAAACTGATTCCGGTGATTTTTGAAATGTCTGAATTAATTTAAATTAACTTGCACTAAATTTTATTTGCGCCATGAATATTCATGTGCGGAAATGTATAGAATATTGCAGAAGACATTCGGTGATTATTCCTATATCGGAAAGAAATGCTTAAAAATGGTATAAACAGTTCAAAGAAGGCGGAGAACTCTTAGAAGACGAAGAACCCTCTGTCGACCATCACCTCAACCGACGAAGCTCACGTCCAAAAAATTAAAGATTTGTTCTTGCAAACCGTCGATTTACAATTAGAGACCTTGCTGATGATATTGGAATTTAAAAAGGGTCTGTCAATTTTATTTTGGGCCTCAAACGCGTCAAATATCGATCGGTACCGAAAACATTGAATGCGCCAGCTCACACTGCATTGATTCTTCTCGACCTTTTCGTTAAACATGAAACCTATATCAATCCACAATCACCGTATTCACGCCGTACGACTTCTGCCTATTCCCTAAAGTCAAAAAATCACTTTGCGGACACCGTTTTGAGTCGATTGAAGAAATTCAATGTGAATCGGCACCGGCTTTGAAGGCCATCCCTGCCGATGACTTTTTAGCATGCATTGAGGATTGGAAAAACAGTTGGCATAATTGCACTGTAGTAGTTGAAAAAAGCATTAAATAAACTTTATATCTTTGAGAACCAACTACGTTAGTTCCATCTCTTTGAAAATAAAAACAATCTATCTTTGATTGACTTCTAACAAATAATTTCTTTAAAATTTTGTACAACAGAGCAGCAACGCTATTGATAGAAAAATTAATTAGATCGCAATGAAAAGTATCTCATTCTTCACTAATGAAAACAATGTTGAACAATCCAGAAAAAAAAATAATTTGAATCATATTTTAAAAAAATAATCGTCGGAATAATATGAACAGAGAGAGAATTTATAGATATTCTAAGAGATTTTTGTTATTCTACGTTCTTTTTGAAGCGTTTACGTATCATCTAGGGACTGAGTACCGAATGACTAGCGATCTGGCGTTTAGTGCCGCAGGTTTCAAGTTCGAAACACCTCATAGATGTTTTTAGTGGTTCGGAATTCACCTTAAGCCGTAGGTCCCAGTCTAATATGACTATTGGGCATAAAAAGGTCAAAAGTATACACCAATGAAAAAATGCAGTGCCATGGAACCAAGTCAGACTTCTACCTACGGGTGCTCCATCACAACAAAAGTTGCCTCTCTCACTTTTCCTCCTTCCATGATACGTTATATCGTATAAAAAACAATTTCTTGAAAATTAATATAACAAATCTAAGTTGAGAGTGAACAACTAAATAATAAAATGTAACCTATAATTAAATAAGAATATTTACATGTCGAATTTTGGGCCTTCTTTCCCCCTGACTCATATCTTTACTATAGAATCGCGAGTCAAGTTTAAGTAGTTGAGGATGGATTTTTATATGATTCCCCTAATTGGTTAGTGATTAATAATAATGATATTGTATAGTGTGCTACATATTTTTCTCTTATAAATTTTCTCGTTTGATTGTATTTCAATTTCTATCAATTTACTCAATGAAATCTTTAAAAATAATATTTACTTTGTAAGTTATTAAAATCCTATAGATAAATTTCAGAGTACTATAATTTTTAACCATTAAAAAACCTAATAATTGTGCATTAAAAAGCATATTTGACTTATACAAGTAAAAAAAAATATCACTCATAAATTAACTTTTTATTTGTCGACCAAAAATTAAATTAACATGTTAAGTCATTAAGCGTACTGTGATTATTCAGGAAAATATATTTTGAAAAACTTGTTCATATAATAATGTTCGGATCTGTTAATGACTAGTGATACTGAGTTACATCCTCAGATTTATCTCTGCCTGCAAAGATATTGAGTTTTAAAAAAAATCTAGACTATTGTATTCACCCTGAAATAGTTACAAAGAAGAAAACGCTTTTTATTCGAAAGAAAAGACCAACACCATCAGTCTTTTTCGTACTAGAATTCGCCCCGCATTATTTATCTTGCGAACAGTAATTTTTTTTATTGAAATCTAGATAGAATGAAATAATTTAGGAAATGTTATGACTTATTTTTGTTTTCTTATTCTTCGGATTCATGTTTTTCATTTTAAAAATGTTTTATGCACAGTTCCGTGTACATTTTTAATATAAAATACATGAATCAAATTATTTCGGGTCAACTGTACATGTCTGTTATGTGTCCAGCTAAATCCCTATTCACTGAGAGGTCTATTATCTATTCACTGCACAAAATCGCGAATAAGTCTTTTGTACAATCGCTTTTCTCTTTTTGTACTTTAATCCCATAAACCCGAAAAAACGGTGGTATATTCCCGCACCCCCCTCCTCCATCTTTCATTGTGCCCTTCCAAATCGTTTTGCATAAGTCAATGGAATGGGTGCAAGAATTTATCCCGCAAGCGCTTTATTCCTATTTACTGATGTTGAAATTCGTTGTAGTGCAAATTTATTGAAATTAGATTGCGATTGCAATAGTTGCACAGGTAATCTAGATGCTGGTTTACGATGAGGAAGCGAAACCGCATTGTAACATGGCTTCCACCTTTTTTCTATTAATAGAAGAAAAAACGTCAGTATTTGTATGTGGGATACACACATTTTATTTGCATCGCAGTTGGGGAAAATGTACCAACCGGGTACAGATGAGCACAGATCGTTTTAGATAAAGATATTATGGCATTTTGAATGCGAAGCATCGCGACGTTATTTCAATATTCTCACCAAAAGCAACAAAGGATAGGACAACAATTTTTCGCAATTGCTGCTGATCCAATTTCGATGAATTTTTCATTCTTTAAGGTTTCTTTTCGAAATGTAAATAAGTCCTTAAAATAAAATCAAAATATTTTTAGAAAACATTTAATTCAATTTGAGAAGAATTGATTTCCAAAAGTAACTGACAGGATAAATAATTTATGAATTTCAAATATTACCATTAAATAGTTGCTGTTGAAATACTCCTTTTTTATTTATGTACTAGAAAGAAATACAATTGAATTTCTGTATATGTATTAGTTTGTATTTCTTAAAAGTTATATAATGAACTGTTTTATTAAGCGAATTTTTTATTCTTTTACTTGTTTCTTGACTAAATATTCCGGGAAAAACTATTCTTAATTCAAATTAATTTAAATGAAAACAATAATTTTTATCTTATTAATAAACTACAAAAATCTTAATTCAAAACATGACTGCTTTTGCCAACCTTCACTTAATATTAATAGCGAAAAAATTCATATGAATAATTTAGATGTTAATTAAATCCATTTTATTGATCATAAAAATATAACTTGAAAAATATAAATATTCAAGTTAAATTAACAGTCCTTGAATTCCTTTTTTATCTTTTTCATAATAAAAATGCACAAAAACTGTAATTAATTAATCGCAAATTAAATAAAAGCTGTAATTTTTGATTACACACTATCAACAAAACGCAAACGACTTACTTACTAATGCTCAAAATTCTAGTTGAACATTCATATTCAATAATTTTACAGAAAAATTGCTTGATTTCAATTCCTCTTTTTTTTTCGTAATGCAATTTAAATATATTTGTTTATAATGTCTGATTTTGATCTATTTTTGTAGGAAAAAATTTCAGAAAGTTATAAGAGAAAGAAATTTCAGAAAGTTATTTTGAGAATAACGTTTACAAAAGAAATACAAAAGGAAATGAAATTGCATAATTTTTTTTTCTTTCAGAATAACTTAAGTAAAATATAATTTAATTTTTTAAATAACTTTATAACTTTATTTTCATACTTTGAATTAACCTGAATAATACGGAATGATACTGATTAACCCTGAATAATCAAATCTGGGAGCCATTGTAGATTAGTAAACAAGAAATTTGTTTGCATGATTTTTATAACATAATATCTGAAGTCTAAAAATTAAAATGCAACATTTTATTTGCTATTCATTAAAGGAATGAATTGATGATTGTTATGGAGGATCATCAATAACCTATGCATAACGAAATTAAAGAATTATATTTACCACTATGTTCCATTAATGTCAGAAGTAACTTTCAATGTCATATTTTTTAAACATCCGATGAAGAATTATTACTACTAGAATACTTTATAATGAATACTAGAATTATCATAAGATCATTTCAATTGAAATTTGTGCAAATTTATAAGAATTCATTGCATATTTCAGAAGGTTTCTTGGCAAACGTTAAAACAAACATTATAATATTTAAAAAAGCTATCCATTGTCAACTGGATTAAATTGCTTTCTTGGTTAATTAGGGTAATAAAAAAGCTCTTAATTAGGATAAATAAAAAAAACAGCTCTTGTCATCACATTTGCACAGAAAAGTCGTAAAATAGTAAATAAATAAAAAAATGAAGTACCTCAAACTTTTTAAACAACTGCTGCATAAAAAAATGAAAGCAATAAAATGTTTTCCAATTCAAATAAGACTCCGGTAAAGCAAGGAAGGGTTTAAATTCCCCCTTTGATTCCGAATCTAACACGACAAAAAATAAGCACCCACTTTTTTAATTAACTTCGCGCAAACTGACTTTTTTTACTGACAAGAAAATATGTTTTCTGGTTAGGTGAACACATTAACTTGGAAATGCTTTGTTTAGAAAGAAAATTTTTTTTAAATATTCTGAACATTAAATTATTTTTTTAATTCATTCAAGCTAGTTAGTCATCTGTTGTTTTTTTATTAACAAAAAAAAGTTTTAATTAAAAACCATACCAAGATGTTGGAACAATTAACTCATAATTAACCCGTAATTAAAATCTTCTTCTTTTTTAAGTGAGTTCTTTTTTTTTATTGTTGTTGTGTGAAGTTTTAATGATAAAAATCTTAAAAACTTAAAAGATATGCCACAAAAAAGCAGTTCATTATATTCCATTTTATTATCCCGTAATTAATCTCATACATTCAAAATTCCTATAATAGTAATCAAATTTTATGTTCTTGGGGTTAAAAAGAATATAAGTTCAATAATTCTAAAATTTTCTGCAAAATAAACTATGAAAATTTTTAATATCTGAAATATATTTGCTGAATAATTGGTATTGCCCTTTGTAATAACAGCAAGAAACGCTTTTTAAGCTACATTCTGTGGCTTTTATTTTATATAATGTTTATTTGTTCTACTTTATACCATGTTGCATGGTTAAGCCGGTATATCAGATCAAATTTAATATGGTTAAGCCAGCATATCCAATTTGATTTGATAAAAATTAAAATTACTTTAAGAAGGACATACATAAATTTCCTTACAATTGTAGTATCTCATTAGGATAACTTATTGATAGAGTTATATAGAGGCCATCCTACAGCCGGTTTTGCTAAAGTTACGTAAAGAAGTTTAAAATATTGAACATATGGCAGATTGTTGCAATGTTCTATCAGAGATAGAGGTGTAGTGGATAGTTGTTTAATGTAGCATTCTTATACGAATATTTTCCCTTAAACTATATCAGTTTCTTAAAAAAATGACAGAAAATATTGTATCTTCCTAGTAAATTACAAGTAAGGTTTCTAATTTTGTAGTTGTTTCCTTTTTACATGATCAATATAAATCGCATCGGTAGTGAATCCTATTGTTTTTGTTAATACAACAAATAATCATAAAATTGTAGTAACTTATTTTCATGAACAAAATAAGAAGCGGTAAATTAACAATTGTGTGCCTACACATTGTTTTGCATAAATTTTTCAAATTATCTTAGAAAAAAATTACTCTTAAATTTAATCTTTTCTCATTCTTTACATATCATTTTTTTAAATTTCTTTAGTAATCTTTCTTTTTGTATTTTTCTACTAAATTACAACGAATGTTTCAAATTTTGTAGTTGTTTATATTTTGCACGATCAATGTAGTAAATCACATTGCCAGGGAATCATATTGTTACATGAAATAACGCATCTGTTACATGAAATAAAAGAACAATAAGTAACTTGTTAATATGATAATCAAATTACTTTGACTGCTATTCTATATATTTATGCAGACATTAAAATATATTTTCAGTAGCATCTAAGAGAATAATTAAATCTTAAACGAAACAATAAATCTCTCTCCGTTATATTTCATGTTGTAATAGGTAACATATACGTATATGTGAAATAAAAGCGCAATAAATAACTTGTTGTTAGTATAATGAGCAAATTACTTCGACTCGTATTCTGTATATTTATGCGGACACTGGAATATATTTAATTTAGGTATTTTCACTTCAGCATTCCCATGTCAATACTAATTTGCTAGCAATTACTGACCGAGCGTTTCTCCAAACTGCCCACTCCACTCGGCCCAGAGTTCGAATTTCATCACCCCTCCCACTTCGTCGAAGTTTTACAAATTAAATTTTACTGAAATGTGGTAATAAGCAATATCCTAACCTTCCTTCTTCTTTGTTCCCCACCCTACGAAAGCCAACTACCGGCGCTCATCTCCGCTCATTCGAACAACCCCTTCCCTTCCTTTGTCACGACCTCCCTGCGAGGTCCTACGCTGAGATTTGTACGAAAAGGGGCGAACCCTAGCGCTTTGCTTCTCGCAGTCCCAATTAAATTCCTAATGGACGTCCCTGGTTCGCCACGGATTATGACGTGCTTCATTAAGTTCCCCAATACCATTTACTTCAGCTGGCCGACTCCAAAATTGAATTTCTTTATTATTTAGTTGTTTGCATCCCGCGACCTTGTGATAAAATAATGATGCTCTGTCTAGGATTTTTAAAATCAAATTTGAACAAGACATTATTCCGGTTCTTTTCGAACTGCGTACAAAAAGCCCTTTTTTTTAAATTAAAACTTTGATCAATATTGTAGTTAATAAATTATTGTAATTGTAAAAGTATAATATGCGTTTTTACAAAATTAAATGATAAGTAGTGAATTAAATGAAAAATGTGTAAAATAGAAAAAACTTTTGATATAAAAAGAAAAATATGAGAAAAGAAAAAAAAAGGAAATGTGAACACCCTAGTATGAACTTTGAGATTTTAATAAAAGTTGTTAAATTAAAAGAAAATAAATTTTTACTAGCTTTAATAAGATTTGCATAAAAAAAAAATTATTATTCTTATAAAAATGATAAAAATTTTATTTGAAATAAATTGTCTATTGTGAATTGCGTGCATTGTGAAAATGAATGCACCAGTACAGGGATGGGCCAACTGCGGTCGGCGGGAAGGTTCTATCCAACCCGCGGATAGAATTTTAATTTGCCTGTCAGAGGCAAATTAAAAGAAATATATATTTATATATTATATCTCCATCTCCTTTTATCCTATGATTAAACGATTTTTTTTCTTCCTTTTTCTCAAAGGACTGGTGATCTTTAATTTCTTTTTATTTTCTCTATTTTTGTTCTATAAAACATAAATCGCAAGCACGAACAGGTTTCAATCAGTAAAATGTTAAAAGAGGAAGTTCTTTGTAAATTATAGCTGTAGATTGGCGACAACAAGCGTTATCTCTTTCCCGGGGAGCGGTAATATGGGTATCCAATATAGGTGAATTAGACATCTCATGTGGCTGACTGCGCATTTAAAGCTCCAGTCAGCGGATTTTTCTTTTGGCGCGAGTTCTAATATTATTGATTGCGTATGGAAAGATTGTAGACATATAACATCATTGTGAATAGTGGTGAAATTATTAAAAGTATAGAGTAGCTAGTACTTCTCTGGATTATTCGTAAAATATTTCAACCCTAAAATGGCTATTAAAAAACGTAAAGTTGATTCAGAGTGCCGTGCTTTTAATGATAAAAAAATGAACTGGGAAATATTTGTTTACAGTTGTAGAAGATAAACCAGAGTGTCTCATCTGCAATGAAACTGTAACAGTCTTCAAAGAATATAACATTTCCAGCCATTTCACATTTAAGCATAAGAATTCCAGTTACAAATGTCCGAATATGAAAGAAAACAAATTGCAGAAAGTATTTGTAAAAATTATCAGGCCGACAAAATATTTTCAAGAAGGTAAACAGCATCCAAGAAGCAGCTACACATGCAAGTTACATTGTAACACAGAATATTGATAAAAATAATAAAGCTCTCAGTGATGGGGAGTTTTTTAAACAATGCATGCTCCAAGTTTGTGATGTTGTATGTCCAGGCAAGAAAAATAATTTTGAGCCTGTAAGCTTATCTCGAAAATCGGGGACTTCTAGAATCGAAGCACTCTATAAAAATTTGACATCACAATTAGAGTCAAAGATTGGTCAGTTTAAATTTTGCTCCATAGATAGCTCCTCCTGATATAAATGATACTGCTCAATTTGTATTATTTATAAGAGGTGTTGATGAGAACTTTGAAATTACAGAGGAACTGGCATGCATGCGTTCTTTAAAGGGAACTACAACGGGATGTGATATTTTTCGTGAATTTCAGGAAGGACTTTTAAGTTTGAAAGTGCCTATAACAAATACATGTAATATTACGACCGATTGAGCACCAAATATGACAGGAGAAAAATCTGGATTTCTTGTACTCTTTAATAAAAACTATCCAGGGAACAATGTGTTTTTTCTACATTGTGTTATACATCAAGATGCTCTGTATAAATCTGCATTAAATATGAAACCCGTACTTGATGCAATCGTGAAGCTTGTAAATACTATTCGATCTCGTGGGCTTACTCACAGGCAATTTCGAGATTTTCTTCAGGCTGTGCAATCTGAATACTCTGATGTACTGTATTACACGAAAGTAAGGTGGCTTAATGCAGGATGTGTTTTCAAGCGAGTTTGGCAGCTGAAAGCTCGTTCTTCCATGAGAAGCAGTGTTCTGCGAAATGTTAGACGATACAGAATGGCTTTCGGACTTTGCATTTTTCACAGAACTTCTTTGACGTATGGGCAATTTGAATGTCAAGATGCAAAGGAAAAATCAATATATCAACGATATCTGAGCCCATCTCAAAGCTTTTGAACTAAAACTTAATCTGTTTGCTGCGCAGCTAGTTAAAAACGACTTTTCTCTTTTCCATATGTTAAATTCAATACCCTCAGTAAATGAAGAGATGCTTAAGAATTATGAAGATGGCTTGCATTTTGAGTTCGAACGCAGATTTCAAGATTTCAGTGCCATTCAAACAGAATTGGATATTTTTACCATGCATTTCAATGTAAATTGTGAAGCTATGAGGTCAGCAGGTTTAATTAATTCAGTTGCAGTCTAACAATCATCTCAAGCAGGTGTTTCTAAATATGCCAAAGTTAGAGTTTTACAAATCATTATCGAAAGTAAGTTTCCGAAATTTAATATCTCACGCTCAGAAAATCATCGCTATGTCTGCTTAATCTTATATATGTCTACAAGTGTTTTCAATTATGAACCTTAGAAAGAATTATTTCAGAAGTAGATTGACAGATGAGCATTTAGCCTCGTTCCTTAGAATCAGAACCTCTCACTTCAAACCTCAATATAAGGAACTTTTAAAAATGAAATCGCAACTTCATTCATCTCGTTAACATATTTAAATTGTAATACTTGTATATTGTTTTTAAAAATTTTTGAAAAATTTATCTTGGCCCGCTAAACTTTTTTTTTTTTCGATTTTTGGCCCGCGACCGAAAAAGATTGCCCATCCCTGGTTTTTATAATTAATTCGTAATATTCAAAGAACTTTTTTTCTCTAATTAACGTCTTTACAGTATAGGATTAATCGAATCCTGGTGGAGGCATGGATGTTTATTGGCTGTTCTGAATCCACGTTAAACTGTAGGTCCCGGTCTAATTAGTCCATAATGACCGTAGAGAGATAAACCAAAGGATCTTGGAATTTCTTCCCCTCCCTATCTGATCTAGTAGAATTCTTCGAAAAATTCTCAAAACTGCTCAGGGAACAACTTGTATTTGAAGAACCACGAGGGAGACAAGGCTGTGGTTTAAATTCAGGGAAAATGATGAATAGATTGACGGGACAGAGAGGATTTAGGGAAGAGGGGGGCGATCAGCTTTCTTAATAGAATGTGGAAGTAGAAGAAAAGGGAGTGAGACAGTACAGAGAAAATTGGGGATGGAAACGACTGGGGATATGCGACAGGAAGGGATTGCATTATTTCAAATATGCCTTTTAGTGTTAAGAATAAAATCTGTACGGAAGAATATAAAGATATGTCTGAAAAATCTACATTATTATTCATGAAATAAGTTCTTAATTGAAAAAAAATTTTAAGAATTCTAAATTATTCCAATTTCGATTTTTTTTTCTAAAATAAATATAGGTTGATGATGTTTTATTTCTTCCTCCAATTCTTTGATAGAAAAGATTTAATAACATGAGTTTTTTTTTTTAAATATAAATGTTTATCCTCAAAGTCGAGGAATTTTAGTACAAGAGATTAGAGTAACTGTACGCGAAGCTTACCTCTGCTGTGATTCAAAACTATGAGAAAAATATAATAGAATGAGCTGTAAGGCTTATGATTAAATGAAACAATTGAAATAATAAGAGGGAAAAAATATGAATTAAAAAAAACACTTCTATATTACACAGGGCTGCAGGAAATGTTACTCTTTAAAAAACATTGTAAAATTTGTAATTTTGTACAGTAATGTATTTTTATTTGTATCACAGCGTTTTGAAAAAAAATCATTTAATGTAATTTTGAATATTTTTTAATTTCGTATTAAATTTACATACAATATAACAACCTACTGAGTAATTTATCCTTACAGATTCTATTAATGTAGAGGATTATTATAGACTAATTTGTAAAATGGCCATGAATTTTTTTGTTTAAAACATTGTCAAATATTTTAATTTAACTATAAGACTGAATCTTTCAAACAGTATCTTTCGTTAATTTCCAGTGCTCTTTGCTGAAGGCTGTAAGAAAATTTTTACACCATTAATTATTTTATTAATTTTACTTGTAAATTTAAAAGAAACTTATTTAATAAGAAAAAGGATTTTTCTTTTCCTCACTGTATATATATTTTTTTTTTTTGGTGAAAAAAAATATATTTGTTAAATTTAATTTTTTTCGTTTTCCTAAGTTTGATAATTAGTGATCATATAGTAAAAAAAAAGAGAACAGAGTGAGCATGATCCAGTGTCACAATGAACACTTATTTTGATAAATGAGGCATTCCCAGTTTCTATCAATTGAATACAAATTCTGTATTTATAAAACAATAGCAGAATATGAAAAAAATAACACAGAATAAGCATGAAAAACATAATGGAAATAAATCAAGCGAAAGTGTTAAAAAAATTGTGAAAAAATGGAGATACTTATTTAAAATTATTTTAATTTAATAATAATAATAATAATAATAATGAATCACTTAGTACATTAATTTAATATTAAAATTAATTATTTGTAAAGTGTTATTTATCTTACAAGAGCGCATCCAGCAATCCTTGTTTTAAAAACTTTATCTATCGTAACATTTTTGTGATCCTATTAATTTATTTTAATATTTAAATATTGATAAATATAAAGCGAAACAATTTAATGAATGTTTATTCATTACTGTTCATTTAACCCCTTACCTGCCGAGGAAAACTTACGAGATGCGCTCCCCAGTGCCACCGTTTTTCATACAGGCGCGCGTAGTTATGCGACGTATTGGAGGAAAAAAAGAGGTGCGTTTTGCAACATAAAACCTTTTTACTTTCACAGAAAAAATAAAATGTAAAAAAAAACAAAAATTTTAAATTTAAAGTATAGAATAACAGTGTAATAAAACAGATGTTAGAACTTATCTGCTGTGTGATATTTCCTAAAACAAGAATTCTTTATTGTTTCATATGTAAAATATGATAGGAGAAATAACTATTTATTTAAAATGTCTAAACTTGTTTTTTATAAACCAAGTCACATAAATCAAATTCATTGGATTGATAGCTGGTTTCATGATGAAACGGAAGCAAAAGAAGAATAAAAAAAGCACGACCAACTCAAACAGAAACAGAAGCAAAAACTGCACAGCTATGACTCACCGTTTCAGAAACATCCCCTTTACCAATACCCTATCCCTTTTCTCTGAACTAATAAAATTCGTTTCAAACATTGTCAAGGTCATTTTGTGGCATTCCAAGACCGTGGGAGCAGTTTTCTTTATAGCAGCGCAATGCAAAGGATCGTACTTCGGAAAGGCGTATATATACGCAGGCGGCAGGGAACGCGTCGGTTGAGTGAGGCGTATATATACGCCGGCGGCAGTTAAGGGGTTAATGCAATCCAAAATCTATTTTATATTTACTACCTACCCTGTACATCCATGTCATAATTTTGTCTTAATTTTCTCTAAATATTCATTACCCTAGGTATTCCAAATAAACATCAGCCGTACGTAACGTTAATGCAATCCAGAAATTATTTTATTTTTACTAAATTTCCATAGTTTGTAAATAATTTCACTTGTAAACTTCAATTTCTTTGGCTCCCCAAGGCCTCTCAAATTCCTTCGTACTTCGTCTCAGATCTTTATCTCTAATCCCTGGAACTCTGCATTGTTAGGTTTCCAACCCCTAAGGGGAGATTGGGGGTGAAGGGGGTTAGACATATACACAACTTGGCGAAAAACATTCAAACTGTAGCACATGAACAGTAACTGTAACCGCGTGCACTGCACTTGGAATTCTCCCCATTAGAATCAGTACATCTCACTTCGAACTTCAATATAAAGAACTTTTAAAAATGAAATCGCAATTTGATTCATCTCATTAACATATTTAAATTGTTATACTTGTACATTACTTTTAAAATTTTAGACAAATTTATCTCGGCCCGCCAAACTTTTTTTTTTTCAATTTTTGGCCCGCGACCGAAAAAGTTTGCCCCTGCACTAGCTCTTATTATTACAAGGTTAACGAATGTTTATTTTAAATGCATACTGAAACAAAGGAATGAAGTGTTTCTAAATCCTATTATATGAAAATATCAAGTCCACTGTATAATTTGAGTTGTTTATGCTTTTTTAAGTTTTGCTTTTGTTAATTGCTTTTTTTAGTTTTGCTTTTGTTAATTGCTTTTTTTAGTTTTGCTTTTGTTAATTGCTTTTTTTAGTTTTGCTTTTGTTACTAATATACAAATGAAGTAATTTTTTAATATTATGAAATTAAGTTTTGGTTTCTTTCTGTTTTATAATTATATGCATTTTGGATTTTTAAAGCGAAATTGATAATATAGCGCATTAAATCAATAATGGAGGATTCTGTATTAGTATTTTTAAAATAGCTTCTAAATTATGGTATTGTTATAAAAAATATGATGGCATAAAATTCAAATAGCATGGATTTAAACAATATAGAATTATCTAAAGAAAAGATCTTGCATGTTATTGAAATACAGCAAAATAATCAAATTTTTTAAATATTTCAATATTAAAAAAATAACAAAACGCAATTAGATTTTATGATGAAATTATGCATTTAATCTAAATTTAAAAAATTATACTTTGATTTATACAGAGAGATTTAATTAATTAATTAATATTTTAAATTATCCTCAAAAGATAGGTGATGTTTATAAAATAAATGTAATAATTAATATTAAATGTGATAATAAATGTATTCAACCTCAATTGAAGAACAAGTGATAGAAAGTAGATAACTTAATAAAGTTCACAAAGGGAAGTTAAATCTCAAAATGTATTTCATGTGCTCTTCTTTTTTTTTATTCATAATTAGTTTTGTTTGTATTTCAGATCAATATTTGTTTACCTGCTTGTTAAAAAAACTTTAGTTTATTTCAATTTTTATATTAAGGGAATATTTATCAGGAGTGTTTGAGAGAAAAACGTTCAAAGAAAAATATTTTTTTTTTTTAAATTTCCAATTCATCTTTTTTATTGCTTCCAAATTGTGTGTTTAGTTTATACAAAAAATTATCGTATCACGAACATTTTTGTGACATTAATTTATACGTGCATTAGTTAATAATATTACGAACATTAGTTATAACAACGTTAACCTTAAGTTACGAACATTAGTTACTCTCATTAATTCTTTAATTTCCTGATGAATTTGTGCCAAATATTATCAGGAAATTAAGCACTCATTAACACACTAAATGAATCAAAATCTCTCTTGTTATCCATAAAATATATGGATATCGTTTTAGGGAGCTAGGCCCATGGTTTCCTTGATCACTTTCAAAGTTTTTTGGTTTTTTTTTAGTTTCTTTCATGAGTGTTTTTCTTTAAATTTCTTTCACGAGCTGATAATAATATTATTAAGTAATTAACACAAAATTGTTCTAAAAGATCGTCTGAAAATTTTGTTTTAAAATAGAAATGAGATTTTTTCAAGGAAAATAAAATCACTTGGAATTTTTTTTTTTTTTTTTTTAAATAAAGACTCATGTTATTTGTTTTGTTCTTGCATTAAAATCCAAATTTTATGGATAAGTTGTATAGCCTCCCAGCCTATTAGTTTTTGGTTTTCTTTTTTTTTAAATATTATTTTAATTCTAACATAGCCCGTAAGAACTTTAAGAAATTTTCATTTTCAGACATTTATCATGTAAACATAGTTTTATTGAGCAAAATGAAATGACTTCTAATTTCTTTACTCTGTTCTCTAAATTGTGCATAAGGTATTCAAACACTTTTGCAGTGATTTTGACTTTTTCTAAGAATTAAATTTAAATGAAACAAAATAAACCTCAATGACATCAATTCAGAATAGGGCTTAATTATTGTCTGCATCATTGAAATTATTCTTTTCCTTAAAATGTCGCGCGAAAATAAATAAGGATTCGAAGGCTATATTTTTGCAATTTACGACTAAAAATACTCTTATTCGATTAATAAAAAGGTTATATGAAAAGGTTATTCTAATATATATTAAATAACTGTGGTTTAATATGGTTATTTTGATTATGAACGGGTTATTTTAATCTTTTTACACTTGAAAAAGGTGGCATTAATGAAAAAAGAAATATTTGTAAACGTAACTTTAAAACTAACTAACTTTGTAAAAACTTTGTAAACGTAACTTTGTAAGAAACACCTACCTAACACAAATATATAAGATCTGATATACTTCTTATTATATATAAGATCTGATCTCCTGTTTTAAAAGAAATTCCAACCCCCAAAGAATTATCCCTATATCTTCGAGAGCCTAACGGCAAATTGGTTTGCTCACTATCCTTTTGGTATCAGAGGTTTCAGGTTCGAATCCTGGCGGTGTCATGGATGTTTGTTGCTGGTTTAGAATCCACGTTAAATGTAAGTCCCTGTCTAATTAGCCCAAAGGGTGCAAAAAATGACCGCAGTAAATCTTTAAACATATCTAATAGCTAATCTGAACAAAATTATAAAATCCTAATTATAGATATTTAGAAAAAAAAAACACATTTTGTTAACCGTTGAACGACAAAACGTGTTTATCAGCATAAGACTATGTGTTGATTGTTGCATGAGAATTCTATGACAAATGAAAAATTAAAACACGTACTTGCAATCGATGAGGCTTGGATATCTTTATCATTGAAATAGGAAAATAATCAGTTTATTATAAAAAAAAAAAAGAAAAAAAAAACAAACAGAATGTCGGTTCATAGAAAACAGGGAAAATTTATTTGCTGAAAGTTTCTCGATTCTCTTATAATGTAAACCTTAAAGTAAGGATAGAAGAAAAATATCCAAAATAACTCGTATTTCTTAAATGTATGTCATGCAATAGATTATCAAATATTTGGACTTTCAATACAAGCTCTTATAAGCGAAATCACAAGACATTGGGTGAAATCTGGAAGATTATGATGTGGGAGTGTAACAAAATCAACTTTGTTATATTAAGAAAGGAAGTTCCATTTTCTCTTTGAAATTTCAAATGAAAAGGAACATAAAAAGAAAGAAAAAAAAAAAGGAATAAATTTACAACTGATTTTGAAAACGCGATTTCATGTAGTTAAAAGGAAAATAAATTAGAAATCCTATAAAGCAAAATTTCATCTCTGCATTTAGGATTTATGGGATCTTTCAGCATGAGATTATTGCTTAATCCCCAGGTCTGAAGCGGGACTTTTTTTCCATCGAACTCATATTGGTGATTCATTCATTCTCATTTATCCCACCATTTTTTTCTCATCACAAATTGAGAGTCTGAATAGATGTAAGATTATTGCTATAGTATCATACAAATGTTTATGCAAAATTTTTTTTTTTTTATAATCTATCCAAAGTTGGAAAAAATCTTAAATTTATGGATGATTTTGTTTTGAAATAATAGTTCAGATAAGATAAGACAGAAATGTGCCCAGCTATTTTTAATATGTGCAAATTTTTCAAAACTTAATATATATATCGATTAGGTATAGGTAATAGATTATAGTGAGGTAGGACGTATAAGGCAGCAAATTTAAAATAGTTTTTTTACCAAGTTTGCTAGATAGGTTAATTTGAATTAAACTTTATTTATTTTTTATTGTTCCATTAATAAGAATAAATGGGGCCTGATGACCGAGTGGCTAACTCTCAGGCGCTCGGTGCCACAGTTTTCGGGTTCAAATCCCATTGGTTCCATATATGTTTGTAGTTGTTCGGAATCCCCGGCAAGCCGTAGGTCCCGGTCTCATAGGACCGCAGATTGTCACAGAGCCCAGTCAGATTTATTCTCACCTACGTCATTCCTAAACTGTAAAGGGACAACTTAACTCTAGGTACAGTGACGTGGAGTGGCGTAGTGGTAGTAGTAGTAATAATAATAAAAAGAAGAATGAGTTAATTGACTATTAAGGTGGAGCATTGGAATGTTTGCCGTATGCGTTCGGTAAATCAGCATTAAAACCATTATAAACACAACATTAAATATTTATAATAAGTATTGAATTATATGAATATAGTTGTGTATAACCCGAATTTCCTTATTGGGTGTTTGTTTATTGAATATAATATTTAAGCATAACATGATTGTATATGTTCAGTTTGAATAAAGAGATTTGAAAATTATTTTGTATAGGTATATTAATAAAAGGAGTATTTTCCTAGTGCAAAAGTGTTTATTTTTAATGTGTTACTCATGTTATTATGCTGTTGTTGTTGTTGACACCTATGGCTTCATTAGAACCAATCCATAGAAATTTGGCCACTTACCATAGAAATAAAAATAACATATAAACAAATCAAAATTGCAAAAGACAAGACATTTTTAACAAAAACGGCCAAAAAGCTTTAAAAACAGTTAAAAAACAAGTTCAATGTTCTAAGGATAAAAATTTTAAAATTTAGAAGCATCATAATAAAAGTCCGTGTGATCAGAACATGTTTGCTCCGGCCCTCCAGTATACAGTATACAAATCTATATTTATGTTATTTTTATGTTTTCGTTATGAAATATTTCTATAAATTAGAAAAAATTGAAGTAAAAGATTAAAAAAATAGGTTATATTGCTTCGGAAGACATTAAAATCCTTTTTAATTATTTATTTACTTTTTTGTATATGGTAAACTAATTTTAGATAATGATTAATGCTCCAATGAATTTAAGAAAGGTTCTTCATGTTTTTAATGACAATAATTCAATTAATAGTCAATAAATGTGTTTATTAAAGTATATCTTTCTATTCCGTAAGAAATGAAATGTCATTAATGCTAGTGACAGACTCTGGAAAAATATTCCACAAAAGGTTTATTTAATATAATTAATTTTTTTGCTGAATAAAATTTTTAACGAATTCTTAATGAATACAATTTTTAATGAATTACATTTTTTTATGAATTCTTGAGCATTATGAATTAATTCTGAAGCTTATCGAAAGCAATAAAACAAATACACAAATCTAAAAATTCCATGCTACAACTAGGCAACACCACATCACTGTGTCCACAGCTAACATGTACATATCACTTTATAAATCTTATACCTTAAGACCACTTAATTTTATTTTCAACATGAGATTGATACCCACATATTTCATTTGTGAGCCCATCTAAAAGATTCCCTACAGTAAAAAAGCTCTTTTTATCATCTTATAACATTCGACAATCTAGAATTGTGGTATTTAATAAATCTATGGTTTTTTTCAAAAATATTTTATATTCTTTTAAATGGAAAAGTAACTAATGTATCTGATTGGAAATCTTGATTTTTATAATATGTTCTAGATATTAAAATTTAGCAAAATAGATTGTAGTCTACCAAAATGAATTCATACAACAGAAAATGTTTGAGCCTCAAATTTCTTGACCATACCTGAATTTCTTCATGAACTGAATATCCAAGCTTTTTATACAAATTTAAAAAAAAAGGAAAATTTACAGTAAATATACTTTCCACAGTTTATGTAAAAATTATCCTAAATTATTGCATAGATAAATTGTAACAATAAATATAATTTAACCAAAAGTTTCCTTATCAAAACTAAATATCTTTCATCCACTAAATATAGCATATAATATTTGAAGAAAGTGTTAAATTTTATAAAGTTTGATTTGATTCATCTTCTTTCTGACTGTCTTTTGTTAATTTTTAGTACAGAAATTATCAATTTAATGAGCATTTTTCCTTACGAGAAAAAATAAACATAAAGATGGTTGAATGTTGACAACTTGAATACTACTAGCTTTCACTAAAGAAAAACTCTTCCTTATTATAATACATCATAAAATGTTTATTTAAGAACTTAAAAAGTACAAAAAAATATTATTTATTATTTCAAAGTACTTAAATATTTATTTATAAGCACTTTATTTAAAAGTTGTAATCCTCAGAAACATGGCAGCTTGTAAAACTGTTGATGGGATCAATGCTATAAGGAGGGTTAACATTCATTATAAATTATTTAACTTTTAACAAGTTTAAAAGTTATAACTTTTTTTTTCGAAAACTTTATAGAAAACTTTTTTATATAAAGCTTAAGTAACCGTGTAAAGCAATAATCGATAATCAATTAAAAAATGTGGACAACTTTTTATTTTGCCCCAGGTTATTAATTAACTAAAATAATTTCCAGATAATTAATCTCCTTTACAGTCATGTAAAGCTGATTTAATCTTGAATATAACCAATAGCAATCATATTTCCTTTAAAATTTTCAGTGAAACCTCTGATGTCTCAATTCGTGATTTTTTTGTTTTTCTTATTCAACCATAACAAGAACTTTTAATTGAAATTATAAAAAATGAAAATAAAATCAGTTTTTTTAAAATCCAACGCATATGTAAAGTAATTTATGCACATATTTTAATTATAAATCTTAATTTTTAATTCCACAAGAGCATTAAATAAAACTAACAGAGTTGTTAGGTTGTTTGTTTTCCAAAATAAACATATAATCTTGAATGAAAAATTAATGTAAATAATCTAAACTTTAAATAAAAAACAAAATTTATTCTGAACGAAATAATTTATCGAAATAATGCTTTTAATAATGCTAATAAATATCAACACGAAATCAAATCAAAATGCTTTTAAAATATTATTTTGGAACATTTTAAGTTTTGTTTCACTTAAAATTAATGAAAAGCAGATACATGAAACATCACGAACATAATTCATTAAATATATCTAGATATCTATCTATCAATATCTATCTATCAATATATATTTGAAGTCATCAACAAACGGATTTAAAAATTTAGCACTAAATGTCACAGGAGTACTACATAATGTCTCATTTTCTTCAACCTTTTCGATCATTTCAGTAAAGTGCTTTTTTTTAAAGTTTATGTAAATATCATTTTAAATTATTGCATAGATAAATTCTAACAATAAATATAATTTAACCAATACTTTCTTCATTGTAAGGAAGTATTTTTCAATCAATCAATATAATATATAGTATTTATAGAAAACATTAAAATGTTTTAAAGAGTTATTTATCCATCTTTTTTCTGAATGTCTTTTGTTAAGATGTCCGGAAAAAATTATTAATTTGACAACAATTTTTATATGAAGCAAAAATTTTCAAAATAATGTAGAAACATTCTGTTTTACAGTTTTCCTTTATGCTAAAGTAAAAAGCATTATTTGGTTTAAATTATTTGTTTAAAAATATATTTTGTTTTTATTTAAATTTTAAATAGCTTGCTTTACATTGCAGGATTGTTTCATTCAAAATTACATTCTATTTATTTCAGAGATTTTTAATTTAAAAATAACCAGCAAAACTTATTAATTTGATAGGACGCTCTAGTGAGATTAAAAATTAATACAAAATATTTAATCTTTTAAGATTCATAACTAAAATATCTATACTAATTACTTTATATTAAGGTTTGAGTTTTAAAAAGCTAGTTTTTACACTTCAATTTTTATATTTATAATTGAAAGCTGTTGATATAGATGGAATAAGAAAAACGAAAATTCCCCAAGTTAAGGCATGTGACATTTCACTAATTTTTTTTAAAAAAGTATATGTTTGATAAAGTTTGTATTAAATTGGTTGAAATTATTATTATAATTATTAGCATTAATGATAAAGTATATAAATTTATAAGGCTTAAATTAGATTTTTTGAAAAAAAACAAAATTTATTCTGATAAAAAATAATTCATTGAAATAATGCTTTCTTTTTTAGTATAAGTAGCAACACGAAAACAAATCAAAATACTTTTGCACAATATTGTTTTGCAACATTTAAACAATATTTAATACAATTAGAACTGAGGGATCTTTTCCGAAACAATGGCATAGAGCTACACTTATCTCTATTTTGAAGCTCAGTAAAAACCCTTAAAATGTCAATAATTATAGACATATAGTTATTGCTTATTGTCTTTGTAAGGTTAGGGAGTGGATGGTACAAGACAGATTGATTTATGTCCTTTTATTCTATAGGAGGAGGAGGAGTTAGAGGAAAGAGTTTACCATGTCCGGTATATATTAACTAATACAAACATTATTTAATGACAAAAATTTTAGTTTCAGTGTTCTGTGACATGGAGAAAGCTCATGATCAAACTTGATATTTTAAAGGACCTGTACGGCATGAGGTTTCGGGTAAAACTTCCTATTTTTTATCTTAAAGTTTATTAACGACAATAATTTTGAATGTTCGTATAGGTAATTTTTTTTTCCAAAGTGTCTCACAACTTAACGTCCTAAGTGTTGTGCCAAATCGATATAATATAAAATACCGAAATAAGCCCAAGGCACATAAAATAACATTTCTTGAACATTATCATTATCTGCTGTCCTGTAATGCAATCTAATTTTGATGTAAACAGAAAGAAAAGAAATTCCGGATAATAAAATCAAATAGCTTTAGTGTCAATTTGGAAAACATAGCTACACACCTTATGATGATTAAATTAAATGCGTAACTCAATTTATTTTTTAAATTTTCACGTAAAAGAGAAAAAAAATGTAGAAATTCTTATTATTAAAAAATGTTTTTGTTGAATTATTCTAGTAATTAAATTAATTTTTCAGAAATTGTTGTTTGAATGAGTTTTGAAATCAAGTCTACAGTACTATTAATCTATTCCCTTAGTTTTTTTATTCCTTTTTTGGCGTTTCAATAATATTTAAAAATTATTTAAATTATTTAAATTATTTATTTTCTTAAATCTGTATATTTCTCCAAAAAACTTTCAAAGAAACATAACTTTCCCAGGAGAAAATTTTTCCCATCATATAATAAAGACGTAGTCACTAATATCATATATATATGTCATGTAATAAAATCATATCCACATATGAATAAAATATATACAAGCACAACTGAAACCTTTTGGCGATTAGTTTTTTTTTTAAATATTGAAAATGTTGTTGCGTTGTACATATTTTATATGTTTCTCATATATTTCATATCTCTTGATTTCAAATCCTTACTCGCTAAACTTTTTAATTAATTTTACAATTTTTGTACTTCACACGTTATAATAACTTTCCTGATGATCATTTTATTAAATAAAAGTGTTATTCCAGAATTTGAGATCACTTAAAAAAGGCAATATTTTGAGATCAGTTAAAAAAAGAAGGGAAACAAATGTATGTTCTTATATTATTGATGGAGATTGTACTAGCAATCTGATTCTGAGTTAAAAGCATAATTCTGGCAAGCATAATTCTGGCCTCGGAAATGAAGTTTTATGATAGGAATTATCTGGGCTTCCTCTCATACCACATGCTAGCTATCTCTAAAAATTTTCCCAAAAATCTGTCGATGTCCCCCTGTCATCACCCATCATAGAAGAGAAATCATATATCAGATATAATTACACATTAATATTTGCTCATAATGAAAAGGTGAAAAAGTTTTGTTACCTTTTATTTAATATTCACAATTTTCGAGATTATTATTATCTCTAAAACTTTCTCACCAAAATAACAATAAAAATATGTATTTTATTTATACTTAAATAAACATGATTTATACTTGTAAACATTATGTAACTGCAAAATAGACTGAGATGGCCAGATATCAAAAGAAATCTGCAAGTATTTTAAGATTATACGAGTAGGGGAAGGGAAAAAAATGACTACATATAGTCCGCCAACACTCATATTACAAACGACAGTATTTTCATGATTCCCAACGACTAGTGAGGGGAGGATGTGGAAAAGGGTTTTTCTACCTGCATTATTCTCGCCTCCCCTTTCACTTCTGACTGAGTACGAATGACTCGAAAAGTTCAATTATAGGTGGTTAGGGGGTTTTCTATACTCGAAACGACACAGAATCTATCACCTCTAACCTTCATGTTGCATATGCTTTAAATGAGTGAAAAGCCTTAGCTCGAAAATACTGAGGTTCGAGTTACAGTTTTGGATAGGTTGAAAACACAGTTTTTGAAAGATTCAGATTACGTCCAATGGTAATACCCAGATTACAGGAAAGATGCCATTCTCAATCTATTGACAATATTTTCTACTCATCCAGAAAAAAAAAGTTTCCTTTATTTGCTTAAAATATGCCAAATTGCTTTGATTGATGAACAGCAAAATGATATATGTGACATGCGTAGTATTTGTGTTAGCCCATATTTCAATACAATTTAATTTAACATTCAACAATCATTTGATATTTTTAATAATTTTGTATTCATAAAAATATATTCATAAAAAAGGAATAAAACTGTATTAATTTTTTGATAAGACGCTTGAATTTATGGCATCTGTGTCTAAATGAAACGCAAATTTATAATATTGTTCAGATGCTGATTTAAAACTATTTCATTAAAAAGCGAATGAAATTGATTAAATCAGTCGATTTTCATCAGAAAAGTTTTACATAATTACGATTATCATTTTTAATTATGATATCAGATGCATAGAAAATACATGCTTTTGATAGTTAAATATTACTAACTAACCGAATATAATCACTTTTAAATAAATCAAGAAAAATAGAAATGAAAAATTGAATATGAAATTATTATTGTTAAGAATAAAAATACTTATATTTGCTATTATAGCCATTGGATATGTTTTCGTTAATGATGCCTAAAGTCTAATACTATTATTATGTGACGGAAACGTTTTCTCAAATATAGTAACATATCTGCAAAATAAATTCCTTTTTTTTCAACTAGAACTTTCAGGAATACTATAAATAAACACCTAATATTCATTACAATAAAATACATCACCTCAAATAACTCGCCTATTCCGATTTTGTTTCAAATTTAGGGAATTATTCAGCTTTCAAAGGAAATTTTTAAAATCATTACAGATATATGCAGATATATTACAGATGTATATCTATCCATAAAAATGTATATGATGTTAATAAAAACTATATATATATATATAAGTAAAAAAAAGGAATAAAATATAATTTGGAAATATAGTAGACTTTGGTAAACAGCATTCATTGGTGAATAAAAACAGTAAAAGACTACTGGCATTCAAAACATTTGCCATATGAATTCACAGTAACTGCAGATGTTCAAAAGAGGTATAAGAGAACATTCAAGTGATTATATTAGAAGAATTAAGTCATAAGACCCATTTTTTCTGAAGAAATTTAATCAACTGATAGTTCACGAATTAATTAAAGTAAGAAAAAATATCATTGCTACAACTGAAATTTAAACAATGGATTTACTTTCAATTTCCTTGAAAGGAAATAAAAAAAAATTAAGACAAAGCAAAGCCCTTTCAGAATATTTTAATCCTTAAAATAATAACATTCATAACAAATTCCATAATATACACAATATAAGATTTTAAGAAATTTCCAACTTAGCTATGTCACCTTTAGCTACTACCTTTCTCTTCATTTTGTGATTCCACACAAATTTAATTCGCAACAAGATTCTATTGTCAACATGTTTTTAATTTAAGTGATTTTAGTTAAGAGAAAAAATATCACTATTCTTTATTGGACAATAGAGATCAGATATTTTTTGTAACACAAGATAAATAAATACCAAGAAAGATTGAAATAAAGGAGAATAAAAATATTGAGTAAACTAATGATTTAGATGAAAAATGACATAGTCAATGCAATGATGATGCTTTAAATGAATGAAAAAACAAAGAAAAAGAGTGAAAGGTTTAATAATGTTTCGGGGGGTTATCATGGAGTAGTCATATTGAATTCAATGATGATTTTGTAAGCATGCACATGTTTTGTATTAATTTAATCATTTATTTTTTTAACGTAGATTTTTTTTCTATAAAATTTTTAGGAAATTGTGAAGTAAATTTTTTTACATTTAGTCACACGACTCTAATTTATTTTCTGGGTAGCCTTGAAGCGGCAAATGAGTAAACAGAAATTCTGAAATCTTTTATCAATTCTTTAAAATTCGACTGCAACGAAATTATTTTAATTTGACAAATTCAATGGATTAATATAAATATATTTCAAATAAGAATTCAGAAAAAGAAATATTCCCAAGCTTCAGAATAAGGTGTATAAGCATTTAATTTGATGCCCATGGTAAATATTTTTTTACAAAATTTGTATCATATTTCAATTATTGTGATATTATTTAAGAAAAATTGCTTCTATTAATAAAACTGAAATCAAATTATTAATAATTTTCTTTCCTTTGTTTGAATTTACATTTTTATTCTTAGTTAAATTACGGCATATTTATTTTATGTTGTGTCTTTACTATCATTCCAAAGTTTTGTAGTTTGGTCAAAAAGGACTAATTATAAATTGAATAAAATGTACAAAATAAATAATTCAAATAAATTTTAGAGTACTTGTATTGTAAAGTAAAGTGAATTTTAATAAGATGATGAAGTGAAAGTTTCTTTTTTTTTAACGAGTTTGAGAGTTGTCTCTTCACGAAAAACTACGAATTATACTTGAAGAATAACATATTTAAACCATATTGATTAATCAATTAAAGTGCATGCAGAAGAATTCCGCAAGGTACAAGAGGAAATGTTTCCTAAAGCATGGCGACTAATGATTGTTAACATATTCAACATGAGGAGGAAAAACATTATAGCATACCTTTATTTTTTTTTTTCTATTTTTCTTCATTCTCTTCTCGATAATAGTTCCCCAGCAGAAATAGTTTCTTTAAATTAAAGAAACTATTTCAAATCCTCTTTCTCAGCTCGACTCTCACTTGTATTCATTTAACAAATTAATTTATTGATAGAATGTCGTAAAAGAGAGGGAATTCTTTTCAATTCAACAAATTAAAGAAGTTCAATCAAGCAAATAATTCAAGCAATTGAAATAAAAAAAGGAAAGAATTCTGAACATTTTGAGTCGCGTTTTGCTAGATGTTAAAAATAAAAAAAAAATCTAAAAAGAATTTTTATTTAATGAAAATCACAGAACGTTTTAAAAACTATTTAAAGCATTTATGTGCATCTTTTGCTCAATTTACCATGCAAATATGTCACAATCAAAATATTTGCTTATATTTACAATACTATGCATTGCATTTTTTATGAAATTAAAAAATACGATGCATGAAACAAAAATAAATCATTAGCTTTAGAAATAAATTAATTTTAGTATTTAGGGGCATCAGAGTATCCTAAATAAAAAAAGTAATTATTTTCTCAAATATCTATCATTAATGTGACTATTCCTAGAATTGTAAATTTCACGTGTTATCTCTTCTTCATATTTGCATATTAGTCTTTGAAATGTTTATTATTTTTGTAAGATAGTATTAAAATGCAAATGGTGAATTAATTACGGGAATTAAGCGTGGAAGCTGTGAAAAGAAATTAACGTTTTAGTAAGTATTTGGAAAAAAAACTGGAACTTCCTGTCTCAGATTAAGTCAATTCAGTCAGTCTTCACAATTTAAATGTATTTAATAACTGTTCATTTGCAATACTTTAAGATGCAGTAAAAGTACACCTATATAATAATCAATATTTTTGGATATTCATTTTCTTATAGTAAATCATTATGTTTCTATGCATTTTATTGTTTGCAAGTAGAAAAGTTAAAATTAAAGTAAATTTATCATATTCTACATTTACTAAAACTTTAATTTTGAAAGAATACAATCACCTTTCTCACATAATATCAGAAACTCCAAACAATTCAAAAAATTAACTGAATTATTTGAACAAATCTTGAAAAATAGTAAGTCCATTCGGGGAATTAACTATTTTTTTGAAAGATTTTTATTTTTATACTTATATTATATGAACTATGTCTTGATTAATCTCTTTAAAAAGTTAATAAAACACTTCTTCTTTCATGAACCCTTTATAGTACAGAAAATTTACATTATATAAATGAAACATTTTGAATTCTTAAAAATTGTGAATCATGATTTGAAACAATTTTAACCTATTTAACCTTGAAACATTACAAAATTTTCATAACGGAAATTCAAAGGAGTTTCAAAGAACTGAAATATAAATTTTCTGCTGTTAAAACTGCTGTAAACGTGTCACAAAAAATGGCTTTGTTTTATTGATTGTATCAAGATCCGGTAACTCATATTCGCATTATCAAAATATGTGAGATTACCCTTTTGTACGCCTATTTGATCGCAGCTATTCTAAAGAATAATTTGATAATGCTAGAATATGTAAAAGTCTCGTTATATTTCCACTTTAAGTTCAGCCTCTATCTTTGACATAGATCAAACCCCGCCGGCGCGGGTGTGCCCCCCCCCCCCCAATTCAATTACGAAGCACCCTTTTAAAAATTGTCACTGCCTGCGGACAAATTCAGCATGTTGCACTCACAAAAGTGGTGGTAAAGGGACATTCATTGCACTAGAGAATGTATTCCTTCACAGGAAATTTTCATTTATTTAATTTTCAGTCCTTTCACATTCCATAAATTAAATTTTCTGCCTTTAAAAATCTATAACTCCATTTTACTTCGCCTTTAGATGAAACTTTTATGGTTTATAAAATATGACGATAGATCAGATTGCTAGAAATAATGTCTCTTTTTTTTTTCAAAACATAAAACAGAACATTATTTTTCTTAAATATGTAATAAGTTACACAAGAAAATTTCGTTAAAGAAAGAATATTAAAAATTTTATAGTGTCTTTTAGACAATTTAATTAAAATGTGCAGGTTTATTATTTACATATAAAGCATTACAAAATCGGTCTGAATTATCGGTCTAAATTATTATAAAAAAGACAAAATCTACAAAATTCATTTTAATATTTTTATTACATTGTTATTTGGTTTAAAATTTCATTTTTCATCATAGCCAAAATATTTTTTTTAAATAAATGGCTATCTTGACTATCTAATAAATAACTATTTTTTAGTAGTTTAGAAGACAATCTTTTTAACAACTTAATACTTGAGCTCAAAATTTAATCAACAATTACTTGCTATACAATAATTTAATGTTCGTATATTTCAGAATTTTAAATGGGCCCACGGAAGAAATTGTGTAGACATTTTCTAAGATTCTGTCACGAAGAAGATAAATAATATTCTTAAAAATATTTGTAATTAAAAATATTGTTTCTATATATTTCCAGCAAAAAAATTTCAAACTTTAACAAAATAACCTTCTTCCAAAAATATCCTCGCAAACTGATATTTTTAGAGATATATAAATATGAATTTTAAATTAAAAATTTATTAACTTTAGAAAAACAATCAAAATTATAAAATTCTATTTATTATGAGTTTGTGACTGCAATTTTTTTTTTTTTTTTTTTTGCTTGTTTTTTCTGTAAACGACAAAAAATGCAATTAAAGTAAATGGAGAAATGAAATTTATTGTTATTATTTAGCAAAATGAAATTTATTTAAATTTATTATTATAATTATGTTAGGTCATCTTTCTGTTAAATCTTACTAAATGCATCGAGAATATTGTTTTAAACTAAAGTTTTGTGATACTTTATATGAAGAAAAACGATAAACAATTCATAACAGACTAGAAAGCGGAATTATTTCTATTATAATATTTAATAAAATTTGTCTGTAAAAAAATCATTAAGACATTTTAAAAAATCCCCCCATCAATAAAAAAATAAATATTGATCTCCCTGCCAGATTCCTTAAAACGATTAAAAATTCATGTGGTGGGGAATAAATTTTAATGTAATTAAACAATATATTTTAAAATAAATAAATTTTTAAATAGTAAATTATGATAATTATAATTTATGATAAATTTATGTGCTTATTAAAATACTGTTTATTTAAAAAAAACTTGAAGTTACTTATTAAACTATTGTTTGTTAAAAATTAATGTTTCTAATTTTCTGCAAAAAATTTTTTTTTTAATTTTGATAATTTTTGTAAGTTTTTTCCTTTGCCTTGTATGACAACTTTGACACCACGTAAAACTTGCTAATTCATAAATTTAAATATTATATTCTATTTCAATTTAAATTATGTAAAATGCATGCCTTGCATAAGGAAAGTATTGCAGAAATAATTTTTGTAACCTTAACCATGTTTCGGCTATTTTTTTTCAGAAATGTCAATGTATTTAGGACATTACGTTGATCCGTCTGCTTTTTTTTCTATGTAAACCAAATAATAATAATAATTTTTTTAATGAAGACCTGCAATTAGTAAATTCCTTACTTCATATTTTTACATCGTTTATTTGGAAAGACTTGAAAAGCCATTTGAAGTATTTTAAAAAAAAAGGCTTTATTTTAAAACACAGGTTTTTTCATTGATGATGCAAATATGAAAACAGTTAAATTAAAAATTTTCAGTTTATAATTCTATCGATAAACGTATAATAACAATACAAAAAACAGTAATTTTCATTTTAAGACCTAAAATATTTTCAACCACATTATGAAAACAGCTAATTTCCCAAATTGATTTCAAAACATTTTGCAACTTTCATTGTTTCAAAAAAAAAAAAAAATTATGTATAATAAGAGCCTAAAAGAGATTTATCAGAGAACTGTTTTAAAACTAAATTACAAATATCCTTTTAAGAAATGGGTTTTTAATAAAGATAATGGAAATTTGTCTTTACTGATTTTTTTTATTGTTTAAAAAACGATAAACACTGATTGAAAAACATAATTTTCAATTCTTTCGTTATTTTTATTAAATGCCAGTTTAAAAACTAGATCTGCAAAGAAATATTTATTCTTATTTGAATTTTTTTTTAAATCTGTAATTATTTTGAAAACCTGTATGCTTCCATATTTTTTTAATGAAACTATTATCTTACTCTAAATTAAAATTGGAATTTGAGAAACTCAGCAATATTTTAAGTAACAATGTTTCATTAAAAAATTTCTTTCTAAATAAATGTTTTAATATGTTAAGTATTTGCTTCCTAATACTTTTTTAAGCAGTTCGGGGAAAAAAGCATTTCTTATAAATTATACTTTTATACTTTTTAATTATATCCTATTTGGAACTAAAAACTCTTTGCAAATAAATATGAAGCCGTTCCTTTGAAATAAATGAAAGCAAATATTTCGTAGTAATTTGAAACTTTGCATTATTATAAGTATAAGAAATGAAAGCAGAATGACATTTTCATTAACTAATATTTCGAAAACCAATTTCGAAATATTAGTTAATTAATTTTAACTAATATTTCGAAAATAATAGTTAAATGATAGTTTCTAAGAAAATCTTGCAAAAACAACAAAATAATACGAAATGCAACTAGAGTACAGATCATACAATAAATTAAATCTTTGCACATCCAATGCTTGGTAAGTAGAAAAAGTTTATTTAATAGCTACTCCATCTGTCACGTAGTTATGATACAATATTGTGTCCAGAAAGTAAGACCAAGTTTAAATTTAAAATTCCCGGAGCTTAGGGAATTTCAATTTGTTTTTCATTTTTAGGTTGTTGGCACTGTCCTTGCACTGTCCTCCTGATTTGGTGCTTGCAAACAGTCGATTTACAATTAGAGATCTCGCGGATGATGTTGGAATTTCAAAATTGTCGGTCAATTCTATTTTGGGCCTCAAACGCGTCAAATCTCGATTGATGCCGAAAACATTGAATTCACCAGCTCACACTGCATTGATTCTTCGTGAATGTTTCGCCAAAAATGAAACCCATATCGTTCCACAACCACCTTATTCACACCGTGTGACTTCTGGCTATTCCCTGAATTCAAAAGATAACTCAGGGGACACCGTTTTGAGTCGATTGAAGAGATTCAACATCAATCGGCTGACACTTTTAAGGCGATCCCTGCTTTTTAGCATGTACTGAGGAATTGGAAAAAACGTTGGCATAAGTGCATTGTGTCCGGAGGGGATTACTTTGAAGGCGATGACACAAATTTAGAAGAATAAATAAAGAGTTTTTGAAAAAAAAAATTGGTCTTACTTTTTGGGCACAGTTGTATACATATATATTAGTAACTATTCTGAAACTAATATTGTTATTAAGAGTGGAACATCAAAAATATACATATATTGTTAATAAAATATTTTTGCTTATCTGAAATTATATTTAATAAGGTAATCGATTATATTTGCTCTGTGCTCTCATCCACTTAAAAGAACAAGTTTGCAAGTAGAACAAGTGCAAACTTTTTGCCATTAGTTATGTTAAGATCATTATCATAAGAATTAGTGGGGAAGGGCAGATATTGATCGAATCTCTCTAGTACTAGTGAAAGAAAAGCAAATATAAAACTATGTATATTTGCCCATGTCATACAAGTACCAAAATATTGTGCAAAATTCATTGTTGTAAGATTGTTTTAATTATGCATTTTTAACGATGTTAACGTGAAGATTCCTTTTGGGGGTGATGAGAAGATTCATTTTCTTAGTTTTGCAATGACTAATTTGTAACACATATATATCTTTAAATTTCATTTAAACTGATTTATACAAAAAATTTTTTGCAAAATTCAGTTCACATATTTAGAAAATATTTTATAACTTTTAATATTATCAAATTTTAATTTTGTTTGTGCAAAGTTTTGATATTTGAGTGGCATGAACAAATACGCAAAATAAAAAATTAAGAAACATGAAAAGTTAAGAAATATTTTTTTCTAACTATGTGGACTGAATATTGCAAAATTTATTTTGCATAAATCAGTTAAAATGAAATTTAAAAAATATATATTTATTTAAAAATAGTTATCATAGAACTAAATGAATTTTCACATCACCGCTCAAAATGAATCTTCACGTTATCATCGTTAAAAATGGATAACTCTGTAAATTTAACAATAATGAAATTTAGAGTGCGATTTGCAATAATGGTTTTTTTATATACCTTCTATCTCAAATTCAAAGGAATGAATTCATGTTCTGTTATGGGAGAAAATTAAATCATTTTAAAAGTTATCACAAATTTAACATTATCAATAAATTTGGAATTTTTTTTCAAATCGAATTAGTTTTAAGAGAAATTTTTCAACGAAATTTTATTAATTATTTTTGTTATACAAAAAATTATATTCTTCTCTTAAAAAGTGAACAAAAAAAGCAGATTGTTTTGTTCAATAATGGTGCATGAATTGTTTCTAAACTAATAAGGGGTTTTTCAAGGTTCTCTGACGAACACGTGTCCATCATGAAAACCTGTATATTACTGTTGTGGATTTTTCGAGATTTTTTAGTACATCCCAATTGTTCCACCTAAATGTTCACACATAGTCACTGCCAAATCTTTTTTTCCTGACAGCCATTATAGCAACGCAAGGCAATAACAATTCGAAACTCCATCCTCAATTAGGACCTATATTCTATAATCTATTCAAAACTATTTTCTCTTTCGTCACGAGTCATAAGACATGATAAATCTATATGTCTCATATACGTCATTCCCATTCAGAAAATCTTTTGAAAGGTTGAATGGAAATTAAAATTTTTAATTTTGTATTATATTTATTAGAATTAGAATCTTAGATTTTTGTATCATATTTATATACATATAATGATGACTATGAATTATATAATGATTTTTTTTAAAGTATTGGTGAATATTTTATAACCTAAAATCTTTCGAGCAGTGTTAGATGTATTTCATCATTTCTGTAAATGCTGTAAAGAAAATGAATAGAATTCTAATTTTTCTAAAAATATTTGTGATATTATTTATTATAAAGTTTTATTGTATAATCTTTGCTAAACATGTTTGTGACCTGAATAAACATGTGACCTTATGACCAGCTTGTGACCTGAATAAAACCAATGGATGACTTGGGATAACATTTTATATTACATAATAAATTACAAATTCAAAAGATAACTCTAATTTGAAACAAAATTTCATTAATTGTTTTTTTATTTAAATGTATTATTTTTATTAAGTGTTTTCTAACTAATTATTTAGAATAGAAGCAAATAATATGCAAAATTATAATTTATTTAATTGAAATAATATAACAATATGTGCACTGCACTAAATAAATTATGTTATAGTGTTCAAAAAGATTTTCTTACTAGAAGATTGAGAACTTGTGGTCACTTAGTATTTATATCTAACATTTTATTTTTTATTAATATCAAAATAAAAGATACCAATACACCCTCAATTTATCTGTGATTGCCTGTAAAACCTTTAGATTTCACTAGAATGACTAGTGTTTAGACTTTAAAATTTTACAAAAATAGACTTACCTCCATTTCACTATGCTCTATTAAAAGGCCTCTTGTCTCAGGTTCGACCAATAAAAGAACCTATAGAGAAAAAAAATTATTTCAGTTGGCTAGGAGATATAACTATTAATTTTTACCACATACTTTTTACGCTAGATGTTTATAATTCTATACTATCTTCTCATTAATAAGATTTATTAAACAGCTCCTTTAAGTTTTTAATGAGTTTAAAAGGTTAATTAAAGTACAAAAGGCAAATTAATCAAAATAATAACAATGTATACTAATAACATATATATATATATATATATAACAATGAGCTTGCATAATAATAACAATGTACAAGAAATAATAAAAAAGAGACATGTCTAAATATAAACTTACTTAAGTAAAAGAAACGACTTTATAACTAATGAATTTTCTTAATATTCAATTTCATTTAAAGGTTAATTTGTCTAAAGTCTTAGAAAATCAGTCTAGTATATTTCATTTATTTCAAAAAGTCTAATTCATTTACCATCTAAAATTTTATTTAGATGGTAAATGAATTACCATCATTTACTTATATTTTCTAGCGTTATTTTTGTAAATATTAGAGAGTTTTTCGCGCATGCTCATAGGAAACATTGTACTATTGCGCATGCATATCTGTAATATTGCACTACTGCACATGCGATTTGAAAGCATTTCTAATAAACAAACATGGCTGCCAACTGATGAATGGATGAGGAGTTGACTAACTGAGAAACACGGGAAGCAGAAATTAAACGCTATAGACTTCATTTAAATAAATTAAAATATTTTTTAGATTAGTCTAGGATCTTGCACAAAGAAAACATGTGAAATGTGCGAACAATTAATCTTAAATAAAATTTTTTTTTTTTACTAATCAGCTGACTCATCAACGATGATGCAACGAAGACACATATACGATCTTCTACGAATCACGAAAGTAAGTTTTCCAGTTTTTTTTTTATATTAAAAATATTCTATAATGTAGTTTAATTTCTTAACATAACTATATTTAAAGCTAATTAATTCTAAGATTCTCATGATAATCTGTTTAAACTTAATCAATTTTCATTCATATATATAAATATATTTTGTAGTTAGATAGATACTCAAACAACATTATATTCAAAACTTATTATGTTATGTGAATGAAAATTGATTAAGCTTTAACAGATTATCATGCGAATTTTAGAATTAATTAGCATTAAATATAATAAAATATACTATAATGTTAAGATATTAAACTACATTAAAGAATATTTTTAATATAAAAAATAAGCTTGAAACTTTCGTGATTCGTAGAATATCGTATATGTGTCTTTGTTGCTCTTCCTCGTTGGTGATTCTGCTGATAAATAAAAATGTTTTTTTTAATTACATCTAAACACATTTCTTCTAGTGCAAGATCCTAGCCTAATCTAAAAAATAATTTCATTTATTTATATTAACTTTATAGTGTTTAATTTCTGTTAACCCCTTTTCCTAATATGTTTAACTCCTTATCGTTTCATCAGTTTTATTAGAATTATATTACGAATAGTTTTTAATTTTTTATTGTATATTGATTTATAAATATTAAGATTAATTACCAAAAATGAATACCTCCCCCCCTCCCTGAATAATATTCCAAATTCAAGATAATTTGGATTATTCATGTTTATTAAGTTTTAGGATGTATAAAATAATTTTTTCATTTTACGGGAGTGTAAGAATTCACCCACTCCCCCATATTTAATAATAAAGATAATGACAACTAGAAAATATTTTTTTACAAACAGTCCTCCGAGAATAAATATATATATATCAATTTCAGAATGGAACATTAAATGATATAATCACTGTTTACATATTCATATTTATTTTCATGACATAGATGGTTGATTGAGTCAAATAATAAGCTAATGTACCACCAAAAAAGCATTTGCCAAAAAAAGTACTTGTTTACTAACAACTAGATTGCTATTTGTTTTGTATTGACATGTCTTTCGTGAACAATTTTATTACTCATTAAAAAGATGTATATATTTTATAGATTTATTTATTTATGTACAACTTTTTAAAATTTTGATTAACTTACTTATTATTTACATATAATTTTGTGCAAGTTTCATGTATTTAAACATTTCAGATTATATGGAGCAATATTTTTTTAAATGAACATTTCTTGTAATGTATAACCACCATGAAAGATATTTAAAATACCTGAATTAATTTTAAAGATTAATGACAAATTTTAAAAAACAGATAAGTAAAATTTTTGAAAACCTTTACATATTAATGATAGAAATGTTAAAATTGATTCCTACAATATGCCGTTTCTTGAAATAGAGAACAATGTTCTAACAAAACAAACAAATTTATTAAGAAGATATATAGTAATTTTATTTATACTTGTACTTTATTATAAAGGTGTATAAAATAAATTAATAATAATCTCAAATGAAGCATGCAAGGAAAAAAAGAAAATTGTAATAATTCATTTATATATTACTACTTAAGTTCTTTGCAGATAGCAGAAAGATTTTTTAAAAAGTTACAAATTATTAACTTTTATACCATTACAAAAAATCTTCATAAAAAGAGGAAAATTATAAGAAATAGAACAGAAAGTTGTAATAAAAAAAAATGGCTAACAAATATAAAAATAAACCAAATCTTTAAAAAAGTAACTAATATTAAGGATGAAAATGAATAAAAACATTTTTCTTGTTATATGTTGTTTTCTTAAATAAAGAATAATTTTCAAAATAAATAAGCAAATTTATTAAACACTTATTTAATAGTACATTAGTTTATCTATGTATATTTTCAATTTATTATAAAGCTCAATTCAAAATATAAAAAGTTCTATTCAGACAAATAAATCCACACTAATATAATCAAGTTAAAACAGGAGGGCACAAAATTAATATATTTTATATATAATTTATTTTATTTCTTTTTAAATATTATTCTATTAAAAATGTTAATTTCTTCATAGTAATAAATATAATTTACAAATTATTTCTTAAATAATCATATGAAATACAAAATAGGAATAGAAAATTAAAATACCAACAGAAGCTGGTTAATAAATGGAAAATATTTCTATACTACTTTTAATTAGCATAAAAATAAAAAATAATTTAATATTAGAATTTTAATAATTAAAGCAAATTATTTATAGCAAGTAGCTTTTAATATACTTTTAAATAAAAAAATTACTTTTTTTGTTTGTTTTAAATTAATATAAATTTATAATATATTTTCTTAAAAGTGGACATATGAAAAATAAATTAACATTAAAATTAGTCATTTTCATTCATAGCACATTTTTTTTCTAATCATCAAAACAAATTATGTTCACCAATTTTTAAGTAAAATTTTAAATTTACATTTATTATTATTGTTTTTTAATTGTTATATGTATAATCTTCAATGAGCAAATGCTTTATAAGAAATATAGAAAGAATGAATTTTTAATTCACTTTTCTTAATGATGTATTTTAAGGTAGTTTAGATTTTGTACAATTATCCTGTAAAAGCTTACTACCAATGAAACCACTGAATATCTGTATTTATTTTAATACTATATTTTAATTAAAAAATTGTATTTAAAAACAATTACAATTGCAGTACTTTTAATAATTAAAACAAAATATAACATTACTAAATATATATCTGAATCTAAAATCATGCAGCATTTTAACAAGTACAAATTACAGGTCCAGGTTATCAATTTTGAATTATAAAAATAGGAAAGAAAAATAACTGAAATATCAATAAAAACCGATTGTTAATTTGAAAATATCTGCATAATATATTTTTCATTAGCATAAACTTGACAGAGAATTTTTTCAAAATTAAAAATAGGCAATTTTTTAGAATTAAGTAATTAATAAACATGTATATACATTTAATTACGTTATTTAAAATTACATTATTTAAATTATTACTTACGTCTAAACGTAAAACTATATATTTTCAAGGAATAACTTAACTGGGATTAACTTTAATCAAGCTTTTATTTCCACACTAACTGGATTGGAAATGAATAGATGTTTTAGATGGAGAGAAAAGCAGATGTTTAAATTGAGACAAAAACAACATAACAAAGCAGCTGCAAATATAAATGTTCTCTTTTTAAAGTTTTTTTTTATTCCTTGCATGTTTTTATACTTCCTTTATTTTAAAATTTCTATCTTATTCTTAAAAGAATAAATAATATATTTGTTCTTAAATGATACTATTGAAAATTCTTAGAAGGAAAAAAAATTTTTGTAAGAATAAAAAAAAAAAATAGTAGAAATGATATACATACAATTATATATAATAATGATATATTGTAGAAATGATATACATAAAAAACATAGTATATAGAATAGGTATAGTAGAAATGATATACATACAAGAACAGAATTGTGAAACAATTTAAATTAAACATTTATGACAATTGGACAAGAAGAAAGATTTAAAAAATAGTACAATTCTTAATATTCTATGAATATTTGAACATTTATTGAAAAATATGGAGCTGCCTGATTGTCACATAAAGATGAATAGCAATTATCAAATGGCGCATAAGAATATATGTGATACATTTTGCAATTTTTTGTATTAAAACATATAATTAAAAAAAGATAAATGTTCTCTGACAAAAACGATTAAAATCTACATTTGCTAAATTTTTCTTATTGAGAACTGAGTATTTCCATTTCTATATCATGGCTCAGCTCTTCGTATTCGAGATTTTGTTTTGCCGCTGTTTTAATTTATTGGAAGTGATAGTGGACACTATGCAAAAACTTATTTTAAACTTATCATTAAATTACCGTTTCTGATGAGCGCATGCGCAGTGGTATCATGCTCCTGATAACGGGTAAAGTGAAAGCGGGTGGCTTCCGCTATGCAAAAACTGTCTATTAGCAACAGCTGGTAAAACAGATGATTCTTGAATGCAACTTTTTAAAACAGTGAAAAAATTTTCCTTTCAATAATAATAATAATAATAATAACAAATAAATAAATAAACAAATAAATAATTAACAAATAAATAAATAAAGCAATAATAATATTAATAATAAATAATTAATAATAAAAATTACAGTTTTAATAATTTTTATTTAATTAAAAACATTCGCGATTTTTAGCTGCACACCAAATAAAAAGTTTATCCCGATTTTATGAAAACCGAAGAACATATGAAAGAAAATTTCAAAAATTCGAAAATTTCAATTCCTTGTATCTTTAATGCAATGTTTACAGTTTTCCTTTGATTTTTAAGGGGAGAATGAAGCTCACGAATATATTATATATTTGAAAATTTTAATGTATATACTTTTGAAGTATTTTAATCTACATATTTATCTTTTAGCATATATCCATATATTAAAAATTATATATATATATATATATATATATATATATATATATTTTAATCTATACACTTTTTTATATTGAATATTTTCATGCTTTTTCAATATTTATATACATATATATTTGAATAATTTTATATGAAATATTTTTCATTCGATTATATAAATTTAGATTTTTTTTAAACTTAATTAACCTTTAATGTCGGAATAATCAACTTTTCGTGAATGAAACTTTTTTCCTCGTTTAAATTGAACGCTTGCTGAAAACTACGAATTCTGTTCGGAACAAGCGTATTTGCCGATGCAGAACCGAACTTCTCCCGGACGCCAGAGATGCCTTCCCGCAGACGTGCTTGTCGGCCTTTACCGTACGCCGCGATTACGGGAAAAGTTCCGGCAGATAAGAAATGCGCGATTCAATATTTACTTACAAGAGATTAATAAACGAATCGTCTTATAAAACGAATAAACGAATCGCCACATCGCCTGGGACGATTTTTTTTTATGGATAATTGCATTTTAAAAGCTTGAGATATTGAAGTTGGGGATTGAAAGAATTGAAAACAACAGAATTTGTAAAGGAATAAGCTAAGAGTTATTCTATATTATATTCTTAATTAATATAGTAATATTGTAATTATTAAATTAATTTTTGCTTTAATTATTACTTTAATTTTTATAATCTTACCATTAAAGGATATAAGGCCCTTATCACTCACCTCCATCATTTTTACAGTAATTATTTATTTTTATTTTTGATATATCACAATTTACAACTTAGGTAAAATAAAATTGACAAAAAAATATTTATGTATTGCTCTGTTTGATTTTGATTAAGTCTTTCATGGGGATCGAGTTCTGGCAATCGATTTTATTATCATTGTTTCAAATTAATTTTAACATGCGGGTGAAATTAATCTATGGAAGTATACAAACAAATTTACTAATGATTATTTAATGATGCAGGAAGAATATTAATTGAAACTACTTTTTAACTAGCATATGGGAACACTATGATATTTTATTTTAAAGCATAGTTTTTTGAAAATAAAGTTGGAGAAATATTGATAAGTATAGCAATTACTTAAGTACAACCAGCATAACACTAAATCTGTTACACAACTGCGCTTAAGATTCTAATGGCCCCAGCTAAAAATACCAAGCATTGAAAAGTATCATCTTTTAAACGGGAGCTTAAAATACATGTTTTGTTGGATTTCTTTTCATAATACTTAATTATTATTTTAATATCCTATATACAATTAAAAATGAATTAAAATAAAGAAAAATTCAATGCACTTGTAATTTTGCAAATTTTGCTTTTATTAATTCAAATTTTTTCCAGATGTTTTTGTAATAAAGATATATTATTTATAAAAATATTTCATAAACTTTTTATCTACGAAGCTACATGTCACCATTTATTCCAGTTATCCAATTTTTTCTTCTCAAAATAACAGTTTTTAAAGGCAACAAAATTCTGTGAAGTTGGAGATTTTTACTGAAATATGTTTAATAAAATTTTGTGGAGGCAATACATTCTGAAACTATATTTAACATTTTTCCATTCAACGGTTTTCAATTAATGTTATTTAAATAATTTTCAATTGTTTCTTGACTAATTTCAATCTAAAGCTCCAATAATTTTTTTTTCTTTTTTTGTGAAAAATTATATGTTTGTGAGAAATATTTTTTAGAACTTTACATTTATTATTACTACATATTTAATTGTTATGTATCTCACACAAATATGCAAATTTGAAAACGAAAAGAACATAAATAAGTATATAAATTTAGATCATTCATTTCACAAAATAAAAGTTGGTAAACATTGGAAATCTAAATAACTAGGGAATGGTTCTTATTTCAAAATGTTTGGTAAATTTATTGCTTATTCCGAGACACAATTCTAAATTTGTGATTCTTTTTCTTCTCAAAAACTACGGAGTCCATATAATTATGATACTGTAGTACGTTGTATGCTCAAAGCTTAATTCCCACTATTTCAGCTTGCTGCGAAACTTTTTTTTTAAATGCACAAATGGATAAAAAAATATGAAATTAATTTAAAAATATAAAGGTTTTTTTATTATTTTTATGGTTATATTTACATATTTTCCTTCATTAACGAATAAATAATAAAATTATTACTTTAGATATCATTTATCATGTATGAGAATTTTCCTTTCATAAATTCATAATCCATAGTAAACTGTATTAATGATAGCATAGAAATTGACTTATCAACAAATTAAAATCAAATACAAAATTGAAAAAACTGGAATTCGACATTTTATGTCGAAGAAGTCATAGATTAAAATACATATTTACGTAATTAAAAAAAAGAACTAAAAGCTTCTTTTTTTCTTTTATTATGTATATATATATATATCCATAATATATATTATGTATGTATATATATATATATAGAGAGAGAGAGAGAGAGAGAAAGATAAAATTTTTTTAATTTTCAAGTAAATTAAAGCAATGAAATGTTCTGATGAAACGTTTCGAAAATATTTTAAATAAAAAAATACCGTTAAGCTGTTGTTTAAATGTGAAATTACAGCAATTTGTTTTCTGCTATCTCAGAAAATTTGATAACTATACTTAATAATAATAAGCACAATAAAAATAAAAATATAAATATAATATAATATAAATAATGAAATAAATAATAAAATATAAATAATAATAAGTACAATAAAAATATAAATAGATAAGAAAACTCATCCCAAGAAAAACAATTCACAGTGCAACAACAACTTGACAATTTTAAGAATAGATTAGGTAAATTGCAATTTGAAAATAAAAATAGTAAGGCATTATTGATTTTAAATATATCACAAATATTAAATTATACATTAATTTTTAAATAAAAGTTATTTAAAGCATTTATATTCTGAATTGATTTTTAAGGGAGGTGAATAATATGAAAGATTTGTATTTATTATTCCATGCTATTAATTTTTCTTCATATGCTAAAAACTGTAAAATAAAATGCATGCTTGATATATCTATACAGATAAAAGAGATATCTATACGTTCTTGTTTAACTTATTTAAAGAAAAAAATGAGAAAACCAAGCTAATTTAATTTTTTTATAATTCTTTAAATTATTGGTTCGTGTAATCGCCTTTTAATTAATAAATTTGCTTTTAAATTCGATTACTTAATTTATTTATCAATCTAGAAATGTTTGTAAATGATTATAGCTAATCATAATTTTTGTATTTTAATTTTTTAAGTATTTTTGTAGGTTTAAAATAAACCTTCAGAAAAATAGGAAATGTGAAACCTGCCTACTCTATTTTTGAGAAAGTAGAAAAAAGCTATTAAAATGATTTGTAATATTTGATATTTCACCAAACAAAAGGTAAAAAAAGCTTCTTAAATACATTTTTAAATGCCGACAGGTACTGAATGTGTTTATATAAAGGTCATGATACAGTACACACATAGAAAAAGTACATTACGATAAACATAGAAAAAAGAGAGAACTATCCTATCTTATGAATGTGAATAATAACAGTAACAGTTCAGATAAAAGAGGCGACATAGAATTAGTTTCAATAAGTTAAATTTCTATTCAAATCTCATTTTTAATAAAGAATAAATATTAAATTTCTTTTATAAAATAAATCAGTGGTTCCATTCCATTATTTAATAATAACATTTTAAATTAATAATAGATTAACTAACTTTAAATAATTTTGTTAATCTTCAGATATGTTATCCAATTTATAGATTTATGAGTTTCAATAAGCCCAAGTTTCAAAAGTTATTCGTGATACTATTCATTCTCTGTTCTAATTCTACAAATAGAAACATAGAAAAAAAAAATTGAATTTTTTTTCGCGTTTATAATTAATTAAGATAATCGGGGAGGAAACGTTTAACCAACTTAAATTTTTCAAAAAGAATTTTGCAAACACATCTGGATTATTTCATGGGCATTTAAATTCAACAGTTTTAAATTGTTTGCAATTTTAAAATTGCTATTACATTCGAGTTTATAATATATAAAAAATAGTAACGAAAGAAGCAAAGACATAATTGATTTTGCATACCTCGTAATAGTTCGGTGGCATACATCATGGCGGACGCAAGACGCTCTCCTCCTTGTTGCCGCCAACGCCCCGAACCAAGGGCTTAATTCTCTCGCCTCAGGAAGGAAGATAGGAGTTCTTCCTTCCTCCCTTGCAACACTGAACTAGACTGGATGGGAGTCTCGGATGCCTAGATGGAGAGTGCGTGAATCTTTTTTTTCTTTTTTTTCTTTTCCTTTTTCCCCCTCCCTAGTGAATGAAAATTTAAATGTTAGGAAAAGAGCTTAACAAAAGTTATTCTTTTAAGCCATATAAATGCAAGACTGTGAGATTTCATTGCTGATTCTCAGATTAATTGAGGATTGCCGATGTCAATTTCAATGTCGTTCAATGATTTTTTTTCCTCTCCTTACTGAACAGATAGAATATTAGATATATATAAAGTAAATTTTTGAAATAAAGTAATTTTGGTACGTTAAAATATATACTACCTATATTTACCTATAATACTTTTGCCTCATACGGCTGCATACCACTTACTATTTTTATTTAATTATGTTATGTATTATGATTATCCATAGTATAAAAATTGTTCGATTAGATAAAAATATTTGTTAAATCTTATTTAATAGAAAAAATATATTGTATATTTCAGCTATGAGACATTGTATAAAATAATCAAACTCTGTTCCGCACTACATTTCCAATAAATGAAATTTAGTAATTCGTTTTGCCGGCAGATTTAAATAATGATTTCCTTATTGCTTATAAGGAAATGGATTTAAGGATGGAAAAAATGGGTCAGAACTAAAATCGTAAAATCGGGAATTTCTGCAAATCTGATTAAATTTTTTGTCTGGACATTTTATTTCTATTGATTAAAATGCAATCCTCGTATTACCTTAAGTCAGAAAGTTGGATGAAAGGACATATAGTTATCGATAGACATATATAAATCGTGCACGCATAATTGTAATTTGGAAAATTAAGTAGTTTATTTTTGTATGCGCATTGGTGGATTTCTGGAGCTCAATGAAAAACTCACGGACGGGTGTCGGAAAGAGAACATTGCTTTTTTGGTATGGATTTTTTATTGAAACTTTCCCTCAATTGTGTGCTATAAATTTGTAAATACGTAAATTTCAAAACAAAAAAAACCAAGTCAGTTGAGGAGAGATTGTTTAAATTTCCTTTTAGATTTTTCATTACTGAAAGAATGATTGTATCCGAAGTTACCCGCTATTTAAACCTGAGTTGTAACTGTGCACATCCTTGTGTTGTGCAGCTTTTACATTTAAATTAATAATTTACTCAAACTGATGTATAGCAACCATAATCTAAAAAATAAATTATTCAAGCAATTAAAATTAACCGTCCGAAAATTTTTTCAAGGATTTGGAATTGAAAATTAAATGAAAAAAAGGAAAAAAATATATAGTTATATTTAATATTCCTGCTGCAATAAATAATACGATGCAATGCACTAGTATAAAAAAATAATAAACGAAATGAAAAGAATAATGTAAGAAACAAAAATCCCATGTGGGCCTGGTTAGAATAACTCCATAGCATCCCTTGCATGTCATAAAAGGGGAAGAAATGGGTATCCAATGCCTCGGGGTATAATCGGGTGGGATAAAGTCAGACTTCTTCCTTTGGGTGTTCCGTCTTTATCCCGCATGGTCAAGGACGAAAAGAAGCTACATTTTTTACTCTTCGTCATAATTCATCGGTTAACATGGGTTCATGGATTTGATCTAGATGTTACTATCGACCAAGTGGGATAAGAGAAAACAACAAAGAAACAAAATTTTTTGTGTATGTTACGGAGATGGAGATGATAACCCGTAAACTGAAATGACCCTCCGTTAACCACAAAGAGAAAGAGAGAATGGTGCAAACTTTAAGATAATGCATAAATATGTTGCGGATATTCCTTCAATTGTAAAAATATATGATTGCAATTGGACAGATTCTCTGTGGTGCATCCTGTAAATGGGCAACATATTTTTTTTTATAATAAAAAATTACTAAAGTAAAACAAAACCTAGTATTTGATAAAAGTACAACACATAAAATAATCAATGTATGTGTTCTTTTTTAACTTAATAAATATTGCATCAATAAAATAGTTACAATGTAATATTTAGATAAAATTCTTTTGAACCAATTTCTGACAGCAACACCTCAAATATTCAATGGTAAATTGTTAAAGTAAAGAAAGCTATTTTCGTTAAGAAATGCGAAAATCATCTAACTGAATAAAAAGTCAATTAATGCTCGGATGGCATAAAAAACAATGCATTTCCTAAAATTTATAATTATGGGGAAATTTAAATTAAACTTAATTTTCCTGATATGTTTATATATATATAATGCAATTTTATTTCAAACCAGTTGAACTTTTATTTGTTCGTTAAAGTTCAATATGGTTCGAAATCACCGCTTAAACATCATATGTTCCTTCCTAGCAGAAAGTTAATAAGATCAAGTAGCCCAGAATTGGCCCCCCCCCCCCCCCCAAAAAAAGAAATACTTAAGAAATCAATTTACTTGTTTTATCAAACTTTAATTACTTGTTATGTTGTTACAAACTTTTTACTTATTATGTCAAACTTTAATTTATGATATGTTTAATTAAAATGAAATGTTTATTTCAAACCAGTCAATCTTCGATTTGTTCATTAGAGCTCAATATGCTTTAAAACCACCACTTAATCATCATATATTCCTTCTAGTTGGGAATTATCAAAGTCAAGCAACTCGGTATTAAAAATGAAACACTACTTATTAAATCCACCTACGTGTTTATTAACTTAATAAATAAATTAAACATTTAAAAGAATACATTAAAATAGTTACAGGGCATTATATATAACTAATTCTTTTGAAACAATTTCTCCCACAGAAGGTTTCAAAATATTCAAAGGTAAATTGCATAAATATAGAAAGCTCCGTATTCCTTACAAAATGCAGATAGCTAAAAAAATCTTAAATATTCTTTTAAAAATTTTTTGGAAATTTAAGTTAAACATTTATTCAGGATGTTTTAACTAATATACAATGATTATTTTAAACCAGCTAGGTTTCAATTTGTTCATTAAAGCTCAATATACTTTAAAAGTACCATATAATCATCATATATTCATAGTAGATAATTATTAAGAGCAAAGAACCCAGCATTCAAAAGGAAAAAAATGCTTAGAAAATATGTTTATGTATATTAACCTAATAATTCCATTAAAATTTAAAAAAAAAAAATACATTAAAATAACTTCAGTGCATTTATTTAAAACAAATTCTTTTGAAACGACGTCTCCCAAAAAAAAACGACTTCAAAATATTCAATGTTAAATTGCATGAATATAGAAAGCTCTGTTTTCGTTACTAAATACAGATAACTAAAAAAAATCCTAAAATAGTAAATATTTTTTAAAGTTGTTTGCAAATTTATATTAAACATGGATTCATGATGTTTTAATTGATATGAAAAGTTTATTTTAAAACAGATAAGTTTCGATTTGTTGGTTAAAGCTCAATATTGTTCGAAATCACTTCTTAAGGACGGCGCATGTCCACAGTGGCAGAACAAGAATGCTCATGCTTGGGTTTCTTGGTGAGAAGCATTTCAAAACAAACGCTTTTCAACCGATTGTCCGCTTGAGGAGAGCGTCTGTTATTTTAAGTCAGGCTTTAAAAAGGAGGAATATGGATAAAGAATCTTCGAAAGAAAATTGTTATTCGGAGCAAATAGGGGAGCGAGACGCTTCAGAAGTCCAGCCTGATCCGGAAACGAACAAAAAGAAGATGAGATTAGGTACTCATAGGTACCGCAATTTCCAGAACAGCCCAAGATCTGGACGGGTGCCGGCAACAATTGGCTGGAGACGACGTTTTTTTCAACTGGTCTCTAACGTCGTTAGACGATTCCGAAACCAAAGGCGGCATTAAACTTCCTTTTTTCCAGTGACACTTTTCTTAAAATAACGTTTTGTTTGTTATTATTTATACCAAAAGTGAGTTTGTGACTGATTTCAATTTGTTTCGTTACATTATTCATCTAAAGATTCATTTGGATTTCTGATAAATTTATCAATTGGACAGAAGCTACATTAAAACTTCTTACAGCTGTATACCTCAAGCGAAATTTTAACTATTATATTTTATCAAAACAATAATTCTTGTGAAAGAAAGTGACAACGTGAAGAAAAATAAACTACCCAAGAAAAAAACAAAATAATTGAACTAAAATATAAATTTAAAAAAAAAGTAGTATCACCCTACTCGTCTGCATCTCAGAAATTCAGGTAAGTGCCGAAGTTTAAAAATATTCTAATTTTTTAAAAACATTTAAGGAAATTGGGAAATACCAACATAATTTGCATTCTTTGTAGAAATAGATATTTTAAGTTCAAATTTTTAATACAAGTACTATGCATTTACTTTTTGAAAAACCCATAATATAATTTATGTATTTTTTAAAATTAATTATTTGTTTTCTCATTGTTTTAATAGTTTATTTTAATTTCACTATAAATATCCTATCAATTTTGACAATTATTCATAGTATATATATGATATTTCTGAATTTTATTTATTTATAGTTTAAGTAAAAATTCTTTTTTTTTATGAATTTTTAAAAAATTATTTTTAAATATTATTTTATTAATATTACATAAAAAATATATTATTTTTGTTTCATAATTTTTTTCATTCTTAAAATGAAATTTTAATTCTTAGAAAATTTTTCAATTCTTAGAAAAGTTAGTTTTTTATGTCACAAATTGAAGAGTTTTATCACTTTTATCTATTATCATCTGAAGTATTTCTGAGGTATTTCCACAATAATCTATTTCCATGTAAATGATATTTAAAATACACCAATTATTGAATAATGTTTTACTAATTACTATAATTAAAATAAATAATGAATATATAAATTTTAACAAATATTTTATTTTTTTGCTTTAAATAAGCTGCACATATTTTTAGATTAGTATGAAGAATGATACTTTTTGTCATCTCGTACTTGTAATGTTTTGTTTTCATTTTATTTAATAAATATGTGTTTAATCTCAAGGTTTCTTTTAGAAACAATGAGTGTGGTTTATTAGATATGATAAATTTTTTGTAAGCACTTTTTCGTATTTTTAAAAATATGTTTAAAAGATATCAAAATATACTAGAGAAACACTGCAATATAATTTTAATGGAAAATTGACTATAAGACATTTCTAATAGAGAGCCTAAAAATAAGCCATTTATTAACTATAATCAATAAAACATTTCATAATTATCATCTTATTCCATAAAATAATAAAGAGTGTATCTCAAAAGTTAAAGATAGCTAAGTTTTACTGTACAAGTTTAATTTTATTTGCAAGCCATTCTTTTGCACATTTTTCTGAAATCGAAGAATTTTCTTCTTCATATTGACATCATTTGCAGGGTTACTTTATAAATGCCTTATAAATGAAAAAATATAAAAATGCAAATATTATATAACTATTAAAAAATTAAAATAATAGGAACATGGTAAATCCACACGAAATTGATGTTATTAATCTTCATGTATTAGAAACCAAAATTTATATTTTAAGGCATTTCAAATGTATTTTGCTTATAAAATTTAGAATTTGTTTATAGTAAAATGTGCAAATAATCGTGTTATATTCATAAACAACATAAAAAAATAGAAATTAATTTCAGCAATGATGATAGATCAACAATGATAAGAGATTTGAAAATCTAAATTCAAAAAAATTTTTATCATTAAAAAATTGCATAAATTTTAGTAAAGAAATTTTTTATAAATTGCAAGTATTAAAATGAAATACTTAATTTAAGTCATAAATATTCATTTTTTAATTCTAAAATATTCTATAAATTGGAGTTTTCGCCAGTATGTAGTAAAATTAATGAATATGATATCAATATATATTTAATAATTCATAAGTAGATTGATAATAAATTATGTGGTAAATATAGTTTATTTAACATGAGAAGTATTGTACCATTTGAAAAGTAGAGTAACATAACAGGTGTTTCAAGTGTTTAAATAGATGAGACAATTTTAAAATTTATATGTATATATGCATATATATATATATATATATACGTGTGTGTGTGTTCATAAAAGTCCCTTCATTGAAAATTATTCTTTTCACTTCGAAATGCTGAATTTTTAAATAATTCTCAATAAAATATCATGATTCAACAGCTGCCAAATTAAAAGTAATGAAAGAAAAAAGTGATTATGTAAGAAACGTCATAGCAAATTTAGCATAATTCGATTAAAGCAATTTTTAGAATGAAAAAAAATTAAGAATGAACATAAACTTTTATTTTAAAGAAAAACAAAAATTTCTTTTTTATTAAAGAATAAAGAATTTTATTTATTTATCTTCTTAATAAATATTTTAAATTTTACAAAGTATTCAATTCTAAAATGTTTCAATTTATTTTATTGTGCATATCAATGATTTGTGAAATTATAAAAACAAAATAGTTGACTACATGAAATAAACCAGATGTGCTAATATATTTCTTATATTTAATCATCTAATGTGATACTTTAACTAATCTTCAAAATATTGCTGAGTTGAAATTGTTTTTTGATAAAAAAATTATTAGGTACTATATATAAATTCACTTATACTGTGTTTCTTTATCTATTTAAACACGTACTTACAAGAAATTGTATTAGTTAATTAAGTTTATAAAATTGTTAAAAATGCATTAATAAATCAATCGGAATCAATTCGAATTATTAATACATCAATTACAATGTTGTGTATTAAGAGGACAATAGAAGTAAAAATTATATTTTTTAAATTTTATTTTTAAGCTTTTTAGTATATTATGCACTTTTTTTTTGCGATATGTTAAAAAAATTCGAGAATATTCATAATAATTTAATTGTAAGGGTCAGTGTTAAGTATTATTTATATGCTTCTTTAAACCATTAAAATGTTTAGTTGTCAATTATTGCTGTACAAACAATATTTAGCATGAAAATTTTAACCGAACTTATAAAATTTTATTTTGAAAATTATTTCCTACTTTTTTTTATCAATTTTTCATTTAATTTTCCCAAAACAATCATTCTTAATGCATCTAACATTATATAAATTTTCATGCTAGAAGTGTTTTGTACAATAGTTATGGATAATTCAAAAAATGTATTCTAAAAAATTGAAATTGTAATGCTACTAACATTTCAACTGAAATATGTAAATAAGACAGAAAACTTGTTCTGACAATTAAAACATGGAAAAATCATTATAACAAATTTATATAAGAAAACCACCGCTTATTTGAAAATATCACATAATAAAAATATTGAAATTAAACATTCAGGAGTACAATATCCAGTGTTCCTTTAAGAAAAGAAAAAAATAGTTGAAAAAACGAAGTAAGCATTTATAATGTAGCAAAATGTAAGACATTGCAAATATATTTTTCTGCCTTTTTTTACAGATTTTTTTAGTGGGAAATGTTTGCTGGTCAATGGGATGCCTCTGCACGAAATTCAACAAGTGTAGCAGAAGGAGGAAACAGATGCTTAGATTCCCTTGATTTTCTTCACGTTTCTTCTTTCTTCTGGTGTGGATAATAATAATAATAATAATTTGTGTCAGATTTTGTTTTTGCTATTTCGTTTTGAATTTCCTTTATTTCGTGTAAAAAATATATAACTGTATTCATTACAAAATTTTTCAAATTCTCGTGTGTCTCAATTTGTCCCAACATTATTTTTAATATATAATTGTTGTTGCCATTCATTGTAAAAAGGTAAAATATATATATATATATATATATATATATATATATATATTGCAACATGGTATAATTCTTACTACAAATCATGTATCTAAAATTCTATGGGAAATAGGAAAAAAATGTATCGTAATAATAAAAATAATTTACATAAATATGGAAAAAAATAAATATTAAATAAAATAAAAATGTTATTGTAAAACAAACCTTTTGGGATTAATTTCTTTTTTTTTTACTTTCTCATTAGTATTTAGATGCAATACAAAGTGTTTTCTATTAAATATTATGTAAGCATTTTTCTGCTAAAATATTTTAAGAATCTTAGTAAATAGTGTTTAACCGCTATTAATGATACATTGGCTTAAATTATTGCATTTTCATAAATATTAAACTCATAATAAGAATGTTTTCCTTTCCTTTAACAAAATATTGACATTAAAATTGAATTTGATTCATCTTAACATGATTCAATAGCTTAAATATTTAGTCTGAAAAATCATAAAAAGCTATTAATTAAAATATGTAATTAAATTATTAATGTTTAATTATAATTAAATTTTTTTATTTAAATAAATAAAAATGTTAATGAAATAAAAATAATATTGATAAATATATTCATGTCTTATATTCCATGCAATTTTATGCTTTATCAAATGATATTTGTGATTCTATGTTTTTTTGACATCATTGAATAATCCTGTTAAGAAAATTAAATTTATATATAATTTCTAGAAAATTGTTTTAGCTGAAGTTATGAATATTTAATTATTGGAGTTAAATAACATAGTTAAACAATCGCTTGATATTTTAGTATCATATTTAAGATTATTATACAGATATCATTATTTAACCCTTCAAAATTGCGTCTATGATTTATTCATTACAATATTTTTGTTTAATTATGATTATAAAAAAATTAAATTAAATTCATAGTTTTAAAATTAAAAGAAAAAATATATATTTTTTTCCCTCTGGAAGAAAACGCCAAAAAAAAAAGATAGATTCTTTTTGAAAACAAAAAAATATATAATATTCTAATTTTTTTTTTCTTCTTTTTTAATCAATCGTAGAGTAATTCTGGCGATACTACTATTTTTAAAACTAAAACGTGTGTCAGAAAAGGAGAAAAAAACTTCACTTTGTTTTTGCTGCATTAAAGCACTCGAAGCAGCAAAAGAAGATTTACAGATACACAAAAGAATTTGCTGTGAAAAGGCACTTTAGTGACTTATAGTACACTTGAATTAAAACAGTTTATTAGTTTTTATAAATAGACTAATAGCTAAAACAGTAATATTGTTGTAAAAATTGGCCAATATTGTGATTCGACAGATTTATTATTGCATTGTTTCACTGTAAAAGGAATTACTGCTTTAAGATATACTTATGTTAATATTGCAGAAAACACATGTTGTGCATCCAATAGCAAGAATCTTAATCAAATAATTTTCCAATAAAAAGATAATATAAAAATTTACTCTGGAATAAAAGTATTAAATTTTTGAGATTAAATTTCTTTCTACTTTAAAAACATTGATGCAAGTGTTATTAAATAATGAGTGATACATATTTAACTAGAAAAAATGTAAATACGAATTTCTTAGATTTTTTAAAAATATTTAAGGAGAACAGAAAGCTGCTTATAATTTATTTAATATTTTTTTTAATTAATGTATAATTTTAAAGTAGCAATGAGACTGAACTGTCTTACAATAACAACAATTAAATAAAATTACATTTCCAAAATAAAAGAAATACTAGACGAGAGATTATTTATTTAATACATTTCTTTAAAAATTAATTTATATTTTTGATGTAGAAATTAGATTGAATATATTTTGCCCTCAAAAAAGCAAAATACATTTCAAAAATAAAAAAAAAAGAACAAGGGACGAGATAATTTATTTAATATTTTTTTTTAATTAGTATATAGTTTTGAAGTAGAAATGAGATTTAACTGTCTTAGAATAACAACAATTAAATAAAATTACATTTCCAAATAAAAGAAATACTAGTCGAGAGATTATTTATTTAATAGATTTTTTTTAAATTAATGTATATTTTTGATGTAGAAATGAGATTGAACTGTCTTAGAGAAACAGGAATTAAATAGGCTCACAAAACATTTCATAAAGATGAGACATAAGATCACGGTAAAAAAATGTTTGAACTGAATGAAAAACATTGAAGCAAAATCCCAAAGAATATGTTGTCTCATGCCTTACTAGCCAGATAACATTCGAATCATCCGTCGGCGTTCGAAATTAAGTGCTGCAATCACTTTAACTCAAACGATTCAGAAAGGATGTGTAAGAGGGCCACTTATTCGTGAAGTGTTGGGGGATCTTCAGAGGGGATCTCTTAATTCAATAGGAGACACTCTTTGCTTAAGGGGGCGGGGACTTCATCATGTTAGAAGTCACAGTGCCGATAATTTAAAGGAAATCTAAGTAAACATAACCATTTTAGACATGAACATATGTGTGAAGGGGTTTTTACGACTCACGGTAGTTCCGAATTACAGAAGGAAATTATATCGTCAAAGGCAATTTTCATATTAGTGTTTTCATATTTTTTAATTAATTAACTATATAAGAAAGCTGTATATTGGATTAAAATACATTTTAAGTATTGAAATATTTTTAATGTACTGAAGACAAATAATTTATAGTGGAATTCAAATCACCTATGCACACGTCATTTATTCCTGATTTTTTTATTATTATTTTTAATTTTTATGTTGCATCTAGATTTTCAACCATAAATAAGACATTTATTTTAAATACAAAAATGTATGCATAAAAATCTATAAAAAAAAATGTCCTTTTTAGTTAGCATCTAGATTTTTCAACCATAAATAAGACATTTATTTTAAATACAAAAATTTTAATTTACAAAAATATAATAGCATAAAATTATCAAAAATAGCTGCTAATTTGTAAGAAAATTGTCGTGACGACTTTAATATTAATAGCATAAACTAAATAATTTACTATAAACCTTATTTTTAATTTTTGTTACTATAAGTACTTCTTAATACAAATGGAGACATTTACTATATTCTTACTCTGATTTCAAAGAAAATACCTCCAAATGAGGAAAACAAAACATTCTTTTAACTGAAATTAAATTAAAAATATGCATTATCTTATACACATGATAAATAATTACGTCAAAGAAATGTAGTAATTCAAATTCATCCAAAAAATAAAATTAAGAATTATAACCATTTTTTTGCATTGAACAACTAACTCTCAAAAGGTTGCTGCTAATTTGTAGGAAAATTCAACCAAATTTAAACACATAATACACAAATTTAAAATTACACATTTCCGAAAAGTTCCAGTTCCAAAAAACACGTTGTTTTCTTTCAAATTTCCTTAAAAATATTAATAATAACTATGTGCTTTATTTATCAATTGTAAATTTAAACTGCTTACTACTCAAAAATATTTTTTCGATTTTTCCAAGTGCTTAAGTAAAAAAAATAATAATAGCTTTCTGCATCTTCTGTGATATTTTAAATTGATCTATATTAAAACTATTCATAGTCGTTTATTTTACATATATATGAGGTAAAAGTAATTCTTTTGCATTTTTTGTAACATTAGAAATACATTATTTTTTTATGATATTGTTTTTAAAATGATACATATATTTTCTTCATGATTCGTATGTTCACTTAACTAATAATTGTTTCAACTTTACTTATGAATATTTTTAAACTTGCTTATGAATTATTTTATTTCATGACGCTATTGATATTATATAGTTATTTATTTCATAATTATAAAGATATATTTTATAAACTGAGAAATTTTGCAAGTCAAATTTGATTTACATATACATAGAAAACTGTTTAACTAACAAACGTAAGGTGGATTATTTTCCCCTTTCATTTACAATGATGAGTTGAAACCCTGTTCTTGGTGGTTGAGAATGAAGCCGATGTTACAGCGTTTTTTTAAACACAGATCTTAGACTCGATTCATTAAAACTCATTTTTAAGAAATACATCAAATATGAAATGAGGGGGATAATTTGCTCTAATGAAGTCAGGTCTTATATGTTGGGATTAAGATTTCAAATTTAGCGAATAATAAATGAGGAAGATCATTGGTTGCAAGTATTATTGATTAAAATATTTTATCGCATACATTTATGCTCGGATTTAAGAAATGAACATAAGATTAGGTAAATACATTTAGCATCCAATACCTTTGCAAGAGTTCAATTATATTATAATAACATCTCTGTAAAATTCAGGATGATTTTAAAAAATTTGAATGTATGGCAGAAATATTAAAAAATAATTCTTTTCATCCAAATTATAAACTAAAATAGTAATATTATGCTACAAATATCACTTGAAACTATGTTTAATCAGAAATTCTCCTTAAAAATGTCATTTAGTGTACTATATATCTTTGATATTAAAATAAATGCTAAAATGGAAAATGTTTAGATATTATTATTTCTATATGCTTAAAAATATTGTTGCACACAAAAGGACAAAATTTCGCAGTACAACTTGTGTTACTTTAAAATACTCAATATTTTGATGTTTTACAATGAAATGTATTCAAAAAGATGATTTTTCCCCCATACAATGAAACCTTGTTCAAATATAAAAAATGTATCACCGACATACAAATATAATGCAAATGCACATACATACATACATACTACTGTGCCCTAAAAGTAAGACCCCTTTTTATTTTTTTCAAAAATTCTTTATTTATTCTCCCAAATTTATTTCGTTGCGCCAAGAGTAACTCAAACATTAATGCATATTTTGACGTCCAATTTCACACAGATGTCAAGGACAGTGCCAGCAACCTAAAAATGAAAAAAAAATTGAAATACCATATGCCCGGGAAATTTAAATTGAAAATTGATTTTACTTTTTGGTCACAGTAGTATATATATATATATATCTTTATAATTAAAATTAAAAGTGTTGGAAAAAAATTTCTTGAATTATTGTCAAATTTTTAACATTGGTTGAATTATGAAACATTAAGAAAATTTTTGTAATTTAAAAACAAAATTTCATTTTCTATTTAATAAAAAAACTCTCATTTAAAATAGTCTAATTTAAAATGACCTAATTAAAGGATCTCAGAACTATTGAAATTTAGATATATTGATTTTAGGTTTGATTCGGTCATCTTGTGCACACTTTAAGTTAAGTAGACCGGGACCTACAATTTAACGTGGATTCCGTTTCATCAAGAAACATCCATTCCAACCGCCAGGATTCGAACCTGAAGCCTTCGGTAGTTAACGTTAGCCTGTTTAGCCAGTTAGCTACTAGGCCGCAATGATTTTAGGATAATGCAATACAACTCCCTCAATTTCGTGGATACTTTTTTTTTGTTCTAATGCAGCTGGCAAACACTTAAACAATTGTCTTGGATGCTTTATGACAAGCCCTACACCGACGTTACTCACTTAGCACTACCCAGGAGGTGCGTGTAGTTTGAAGATAAGTTACAGACGTGGAGTAACATTACCTCCGCAACGCTCTACGATCATGTTAGACCTGGACCTACGGCTTAAAGTGCATTCCGAACAGACATCCATGGCCCCGTCGGGACTCGAACCAGAAACTTGTGGTGACGATCTCCAGAGCACTGACCACTCGGCCATTCAGACCCTTCGCGGAAACTTTATGAGTATTAAAATATACTAATTAACTTAAGTCCGAAACACGAAGCATTATTTTTAATTGAATATTATTGTGAAAAATTATAAAATTTCTTATTTGATTTGTGAATCACAATTAATAATATTATACAAATTAATAGAAAGAACTTTTCATGGAGCACTTAGTAAGATTGTAAAGAACCCTAGATAGAGATGTTTTAATAGTTAAAAAAATTACTAGTAGTATTTTTCAGCTACAAAATGATGTGAAAACAGTTTTTCTTCTGTTGAACGCATGAATCAGATAGTAGAGCGATTTAAGAAAAATTATCCAGATCTTTCTATAATTACCCCCTCCCCCGGAAATTTAATTTTAATGTGATCAAGCATTACTTCTTCCCATAATGTCGTTTGCTTTTGTCGAGTACAAGACATTATGCTTCGCTGCGTGTCTGGTTTAAACGATAATTTCTTAATTACATTAAAAAAATAATTTCTCAATTAAGTATTCTGTGTTCAAACGTAAATTCATCATTAACTTTTTTTTTTCAGAAAGCAGTGATTTAAACAAATGCATTTCCATAAACTTTAATTAGAAAATTATACAAAATTAGAAAAGAATTAGAACTATATTTTGTATTAGAAAAGCAATAAAGTTTTAACAGCAAACAAACTGCCTTTAGCTTTTTTTTTAAATATTGATTAAATTGAAAGAAATAACATAAATATCAATACACAAAATTAAAATGTTAATACAAATATCAATTAAAAAGTTCTGGACTACATTTAGTACCTGTAAATACATGTAAATATTCCTAAATTAGTGAAATAATAATTTTGTGACTTCTTCTATAACGCTTTGCAACAAGCTAATTTAAGCATGTCGTGAGCTTATTGATTGTTAATAAGTTCAGCACAGGCTTTCACTCTGTTATTCAGCTTATGCACAGTTTTCTTAATAGATCTCGCACTGCTCTATGTTTTTCTCGCTGCTCAAGTGATAGCTCGTAATGCATACAATAATCGTAATAGATCTCTCTAAGCTTTAAGCTACATATTTTCTTAAAGTTGTCACGTGACAATTTCAGAAATAAAAATCAAACTTCAATCCGAAATTTTTCATCTTGTTTAATTTCAAAATATATATCAGCTTTTTTTTTTAATTACGAAAAGCAATTACAGCAATTACGAAAATTATTCGTAAACTTTATTGATTATTATATTTTTAAAATGTCTTATAACGTATTAATTTATTATTGTATATTACAAATTTCGTTACTTTCATATGGAAATTGGCAAAAGTTCGAGAAATATTGAAGTACAACAAGAGCAGAAACAGAATATTATTGTCATATACTCAGCAATCGGCTTAATCTACAGAGCGCTAAACATCTCAGTCTGTTTCCCATTTTCCTTTTCCCCGTCCATTGAGATTGAAGGAACTGAAAATGGCATGTTATCTGATTGATTATAGATATTTTATACATGTATTTATGCAATATTTATACAAATACACCAATTTTATACAACTGCATGCAATATTTATACAATACCTAATTTCTATACAAGTATATGCAATATTTATACAGGTACTCAACTTCTATACAAGTACATGCAATATTTATACAAGTACTCAATGTCTGCTCATGCAAGTATTTGTAATGAAACTGCTACCAATAAACAAGAAATGCCTGTGCCTAAAGATCTTTCAATGAAAGACGGGAATCTGTCCCAAATTAGTCCTATAATTTAATTTCGGATCTTCCAGAACTGTTTCTGCATTTCATTTTGCAAAATTTAATAACTTTCATGGAAAGCGGATGGTGGAGAACTTTCAGATGTCAAGTATGAAATTTATAGAATTTATTATTCTAATCTATAAATGTACATTAAAAATGTTAAATTCTGTTTTTTTTAAATATTCATTATACAATTCGAAAAATCTTTATAAAATAGTCATGTGCTGGAATTATTTTTTCTTACAATTCCTTCTTTATTCTTTTCTATAAAGAAAGACGCTATAGCAAATTTAAGAATATCTCGGCATCATACCATTATCACTGAAACAATTTTATAGTGAAACTGTTTATCTGATCTCTAGAATAATTGACATACATCCATATAAAATAATATTTTTTGTCTTTAGAAACAAATAGCTATTCAAAAACAATAAATTCTCTTTTTAAATAAGAATACTAACTTTCTGCATATTTGGTAGAAAAAAAATGCTAGATGTGAACAAAATTCCAAGTTACCAAAATACATTTTTAATTTAAAAAAATCAACTGTAAATGATGCAACAATAAAAATATAAATTATTAAAGAATAAACGCCAGAAAAGAAGGAATGCTCTGAACTATTTTTAAGTTAAATATTTCTGTATTAATGATCATTTTTTATTATAATAAGGAAATTGTAAAGTTGACAGAAATGTGAAAATTTTATGATTAATTTGTGTTTGTTATTGATTGCGTTAATAAAAATATATTATTTGATAGGTATTTATTATGATAATTTGCCTGATTTACATTTTGAATTATTATTTTAGAATTTTTTAAAATTTTTGAAAATAATTCTTTTCGTAAAGTTTTTTTTTCGCATAATTCGATCAATCATGTATTTAGAGATGAGATTTTGTCATATGTTTTTGGTACCACTACTAATCTTCAATTTTTCTCCCTCTCTCTCTATATATATACTATAGGAATTATCAACAAAATAAATATTTTTTCTAAATTGTCTAGCGACTATCTAATTTTCAGCCTTGCTTTTTTTAAAATTATCTTTATAAATTTCTCTTTACTAGAATAATTTTTACATTTGATTTTTTTCACCATCTAAATAAAATATCTTTTTCAACATCTCTAATTTTATAAAATATAACGACAGAAATTGCTTTTTAAAAAAAGCTCTTCAATTTTTAGTTTTTCAAAGTATTCAATAAACGACAGACAAGATTCAATATGATTAATTGCATAAATAACGAAATATGCTATATTGTACTATTATAATGGACAACTCCATAAAAAAATGTATGCATAAATCTTTCGTTTAAAAGAAGTTATTTTTGTTTGTAGAATTCAGAACTTCTAACTAAGATCAGAACAGTGTTTTTTTGGTGTGCGTGTGTTATTTCTGTATCTAATAGAAATAAAACATCAAATAAAACAGTGATATGGGAGTACTGAAATTTTAGATCTAGTGATTTGTTTTTCGAAAAAATGCTCAGAAAATAAAGTTTTTAAGTTCTGATGTGCTTTCAATTATATATATACATTTATATTTCAAAACAAAAACTTTTCTTCATAAAAACTAGAATTTTCTTGATAGAATCTAGAATTCCTTTACATCTTGATTTTTAAATTAAATAAAGTTCCATTAAACTTGAAAATCTACAAATTTTAGTGTTTTTCTCGTATTAGTTTTAAATTCTGTTTGAACTCAATCAGTAGTAAAATTTATTTTTTATTAAAATGTTGCATATTATAAATTGTATTCATAAAACATGATTCATAGTCTTCTTATTAAGATTATAAAAGGCATTGGAAAATAATAACTGACAAATTATTTCATGCATAAAACATTGCTTGGAAAAAATATAACAATCGTGTCCATTTTCCAACAAAACAAAATAAACTTCAAAACGTATCTTTCTTATACAAAATAAAAATGAATTTCTCTCCTTTTTTAGAATGATTTAAAAATCAGGAACTCTTTTACAAAAAGCAACAGCTAAAAAAGAAGAGTTAATAGAGACAAGAATGAAAAAATCAAAAAGAAAAACCGATTCCCCACCATCTCTTGTCAGAAGAGGGGATATTTAATTGGAAAAAGATTGCTTCGGTTGGAATGTATTTCAATATATGCTTGCAAATGAAGAGGAGCGCAAAACATTGTTGAGGTGAAAATAAAGAGCAAAAAGTCTCGCATCCACTCCATTAGTGCAAAATTGTTTTCGCATTTCTTCCAAGCAATATTCATATCTTTTTTTCTACTTGAAGGCATATTTTTATTTTGAGTTTTTTAGAATCAGTTTAAAAGGAAAATAATGCAATGAAAATATGCAGAATGTAACATGATAAGTTAGATATTATTTTTCGATAAATTTGTTCTACATAATTATATCAAATTTAACATTCTTTACCATCATCTTCCAAGATAAATACTTTTATTCTGCTTTCATGTAATACAAAATATTTTTGTGTTGCGTATTTGCACAGTTGGGCTGAAAAGTGAAATATTTCAAACAGTTTTACAGTTCTGTTTTAAAATAAAGAATTTTAGAAAGTAGGCACAAAAAAATCATTCTAAAACTATTCAAGGCAGTTGATAAAAAAAAAGTTATTGTATTTAAATAAAACCTACAAAATATTCCCAATAAAGAACATTTGTCTCTAATGAAGTCACGAATCGTATTTAATACTTTCATTCAGGTACTAAAAATTGCTAATAAAAATTATATCGTATATATTTACGAGTAAATTATTTCTTTATGTAATTATGTTTATTGAGCATTTATTTTTTCTTCATATTTTCAATAATTTTTCCATTTCTATTCAAAATTGGTTATTCCAGAAATTTATCTGTCTATCCAATCCATTATAAATCAGTGTTTATTTTCTAATTGGAAGTAACTTTGATTAGAGATAACTCAAAATGCAATTATTATTTTTTATTTCTAAATGTAATCATAGAAATTATTTGTCAAACGAAATTCATTCACATTGCAAAGATAAGCAATAAAATTATTAATAAATTTTATCGTTGTTTACCTTAGATTAAGAGATAATTAGGAAAACTATGAAATTTTGTACTATGCAAACACTGCACTAATACATACTAATACTAGCATTAAGCACTGTACCAACATGTATTAAGTTATACAGGCAGTGCAAAAAATATTATATTTTTACTAAATATATATTATACATTTAAGAAAAGTAGATTTCATTAAGAAAATTAATGAGTTAATTTTAATTGTCTTTATTTTTTAATTAGCTGAATTTTTTATATTAACATTAAGATTTTAAGATTTACATTTTTAAGAAAATTGTATATGTTTATAGATGCACATGAATTTGATTAACAATGGAGATTAAACGGAATTGAGACATTTATGATTAAATTAAAATAAAAAAAAATTTCAAAATATTAGTTTATATTACTTTAAAACATTTTTTATTTTATTTTTTATTTTATAATATAAAATAATTTTTATTATATTATAAAAATAAAAATATTTGCACATAGGTAAACACCAATAATCTTCGGTAAATTAAATTAATAATCCAAGCAATACAATTATAATTTAAAATATAATATAAGTACACTTTGCATACATAATTTTACTGTCATATACCATTCTACAACGAAAGATGTAAGAATAACGAAAGCAACAACATAACATTTTCTTTTTAAATTTTTAATCAATTTTCATTAATTTTGTTTTATATATGCAATTTTATAAGCTTCAATTAAGATAAAATATAAGCAATTTTGGTAGAAGCCCAATTCGAAGATAAATTATTCTTAACTACATAAAACTGAGGCAGCTTATGTGCCTAAATTCTTTTTTTTTATTTCATTGTATGCTTTTAAGTAAATAAATTATCAGTAAAATATCTACATTGAAACTTAGCATAATGTTTTTAATAAGATGTTTGTTTATCTGTAAAACCCACTTCTGCATTCTTCTACACTCATGTCCATAAATTAAGGATAATTCAAAATCACACAGAAATTGAACTCTAAAATAAAAATTTCACCTGTAGAATTATTACACACATCTTGAAGAAGAATATGCAAGTTACAGGAAACCACCAGATGGCGCGGATAGTACGTCACAATGACGAGAGTGTAAGAGAGGAGTATATAAGGAATGGTGGCAAAGAAGTAAAATTGTTCACGAGCGCTTTAAAAGCCTTTCAGTGCAATAACCGCATAGTTATGGCACAAAGGAAGCATTTGGATGATTTTTTACGTGGTAGAATTATCGGACGACTGGAATGTGGACGTACCCAGCTGGAAGTATCCGAGGAACTTGGAATCGCCCAGAGTGTCATCTCCAGGCTTTGGCAACTATTCCAAGATGATGGTAATGTGAGTAGATGTTACAGCACAGGTCGCCCCCGAGTTACAACGCCGAATGAGGACCGGTATTTAGCAGTTATTGCCAAAAGAAACAGACGGAGCACAGCATCAGACCTGTCTCGTCAGTTCTCTTCAGCTACCTGTACGACAGTTTCAAGGCAGACCGTGTACAGACGCTTAGGGCACATTGGTATATATGCTTGTAGGCCTGTCAGATGTGTTCCACTTACCGCAACTCACTGTCGCCTGCGATTAACCTGGAGTAGAGAGCATGCATTGTGGACACCGCAACAGTGGTCTTGTGTGATGTTTCCGACGAGTCCAGATTTAGTTTGAAGTCTGATCCTCGCCGGACATTCATATGGCGAGCGCCAGGTACCCGTTACCACCAAGAGAACACCATTGACCGACACCGTTACTGTGGTACAGGATGGCTCGTTTGGGGGGGGTATTATTCTTGGTTCCAAAACTGACCTGCATGTTCAGAGTGTAACGATGACAGGCCACATCTATCGGGATGTCATTCTGCAACAACATGTACGTTTGTTTCGGGGCGCCATGGCGCTGAATTTCTGTTTATGGATGACAACGTCCGTCCTCACCGTGCAAATATTGTAGACGAATGCCTTCAATTGGAGGATATCACCCGTATGGATTGGCCAGCATACTCACCGAACTTGAATCCAATAGAGCATGTGTGGGATATGCTTGGCCGACGAATTGCAGCCCGTCAACCCCCTCCCACCTGTCAACCGGAACTTCGGAGAGCATTAAAGAACAATAGAAAAATCAACCAAACTTAGACTCAAAAAACAGTGATAAAGATTAATAAGAAGATTTGTACTTCCCTGCACGAGAAACTATGTATACACATAGTCGACTGTAAAACTAAATATTTATCTTATTTTCCATTATCATAAGTATCTAATTATTTGTTAAACAGTAAATACTCAACTATTTCTATTTATATAGTAACATAATCATTTCTATTGAAAAAAGCTCCAACATGTTTATACTTTTTTAAACATAGTACAGAACAGTCGTGTGACGTTCTTACTACTAATTCATTTTATTCTATTTTTTATTTTTTTTTTTTAATTGTAATTATTTTCTAGTTTTTCATAATTTTCTTTTTAATTTTTAATAATTTTTGTCTTTTTAAATTTTCCCTATCTATCTTTCCCCTCTTAGTTTTATATAAGCCAAAAACAAGAGCCTGCACAGTCTCCTCACGTATTGGTTTGGAAAGCTCGGTTGGTTAGTATCAACCGGGACCCAACCAAATCGGTAACTCCTAGTGATGAATTGCTAACAAGGCATCCGGCTGTGCAAAGCCGTCACGGCCATTGGTGGCTACAATCCTCCCTTTCCGCAGGTGTGTACTAAAACCACTGTAGCGTCACCTTGTGTGATGGGGTCAGGGGCACGCCTGCGGCGTCCAAGTCCAAGATCAGATTGATAATTTGATACTCAGCATTTCATCGTCCGGGAGACATACTCCATATTAACCATCATACTAACCATGTTATACTGTTTTTTGTAAATAGGTTCTTTTTTGAAATTTATTCCAGGGAGTAAAAATCGCAATTTTTATTAATTATGTCAAACATATAGCATCTTATTTGCTCTTTGCCTTTTGTTTAATAAATAGACTTTACAAATAAGTCAAATTCGTTTTGCTTCTGTCTCTTCCTTTGCCTGAACTTCATTATCCTTAATTTATGGACATGAGTGTACTTATATTTTCTAAATTCCATAAATGATAAATAAAGAAAAAAAAAAAAACAATTTTTTTTAAAAAAAAAATATATAATAAATTTTTTTAAAAATCAGATAAAATTATTGATAAAGAATATTTTTTTTCTTTCTAATGCAGCTGGCAAACACTTAGACAGCTTGGTCTTGGATGCCTTAAGCCAAGCGTTGCACAGACGTACTCACTTTGCATTACCCAGGGGGCGCGTGTAACTTGAAGATAAGCCACGGACGCGGAGTAATTAAAAAAATTTATCATACATATCATAATGCCCCATTGATAAAGAATATTTGACTTGGAATAAATGTTCCACTCACAAATTTTACTAAAAATAAATGAACTCGAACTTTTAGATTATTCAAAAAAAAATCTAATTTTTTTAAAATATTACCTTAATATTTTTAAGATTGAAATTAGCGTGCACTTACCTCGAAATTCGCGTCAGAAGTGATCTAAACATCGAGAAAAGCATTATCATCCCTTGTGTTGCTATGGCAACAAAATCTCTTTGATCAATGTTTACTGTTTCTGCGCATTTTATGTTGCGGAATTTTTATCTTCATCCATTGTTGAATACAATATTTCACGATTTCCATATTCTTTCATTCTTTCATATGGAAAAATTCATTTTTTGAACGTTGATGTATCTGAAAATATAAGTATTTCATTTACTTTTGGATGAGCTAGACAATTTTTGAAAATAACTATTATTTTTATATTGTATGCTTTTATAAAACTTTTACTGAATACAAAACATATTTACATATTTATATGACACATATGGCTAAATAACTGTCATTAACTCACTTTTATTAAGTAATTCATATTATTGACTTAAATATTAAAAAACTTTTAAACAGCAGTTAAAATTTTAAAATCGAAATTTTTACATTTTTTGACGAATTCAGTTAATTTATTGAAAAAAAATTTATTTTATGTTTTAATACTTTATGTGTATAAAAAGTATAAACCCGGTTTTGAAATTATTGACGGTAATTTTTATGAAGAGATAGTCTTATACTGTGTTTGCATAAGTGCCTGATTACTTTGTGTTTATCTGTGTTCGTTGAAAAACTTCTGAGAAAATAGATTAGGAAGATTAATATTCCTAAGCAAACATAGCAACAATAAATATTTTGCAAATAGGGACTTTCTAAAAGTATAAACAATAAATACAAAAGTTTTATGAAGAAGGAAATGCAAAAGTATGTAATGAAAATAAAATTATATATGATATAACAGATTCAAACACTTATTCGTGATTATTATTAAGAAATAAATTTTTCTTTAAATTAATTTCTCTCTAGTTATTTAAATCAGCAAATTATTTGAAAACAACACATTGTTAGAGCAATTACTAATGCTTAACTGTATTCTTATCTTCTATGTAGTTTGTCGCTCTACGGTCATTTTTATGCATACTTTGGGCAAATTAGACCGGCATCTATATTTTAAGTTGGGTTTCGAACCACTAACTCACTTCCATGCCACCAGAAGGATTCGAACCTGTGGTACCAACCGCCAGAGCGCTAGCCAATTGGCCATCAAACCACTAGATGTATGAGAATAAAGAAAAAATTACTGATCAAGTAAATGCATATTTATTATTTCCTTATTATATTATCAATGCTATATTAGAAGGGTTAAATGCGATAGAAAAAAAAATGAATCTAATATTTAAAAATATGTAAAATATTATAGAATTTTATAAATTTTTCGTAAGACATAATATATAATTTTTTTTTTAAATTATATAATTTTGACTTTTCATCTGCGTACAATATATGTATATATATATATTTTATATTTAATAAGTTTGATTATGTTTTGTAAATTTATAATAAATAAAATATAAAAATATAAATACAAAATTATTAATTCGCAATATATAAAAATAATATTGATAAAAAATTCATAATAGATAGAAAATTTAAAACGACGCGAAGCAAAGGGACAGAAATATGGAAACATCATTGGTGGGATGGTTGTGAACGTTCTCAGTATATAACAATATGATCAATTAATAAATAAATAGTGCACATAAATAAATAATGCATATATACATATATATATATGTATATATATATATATATATATATATGTATATATACATATATATATATGTATATATATATATATATATATATGTATATATGCATTATTTATTGTATATATATATATATATATATATATAGCCAAAAATTGCAGAAACTGGTTTAAAAAATTACATACTTTCTGTACTTTTTGCCCTCGATTTATAGACTTGAATAAACACACATCCTACTGTGTCCAAAAAGTAAGACCAATTACTTTTTTTCAAAGTAATTAACACCGGACGCAATGCACTTATGCCAACTTTTTGTCCAATCCTCAATGCATACTAAAAAGTCATTGGCAGGGATGGCCTTCGAAGCGCGAAGGTGATTTACTTGAATCTTTTCAATCGACTCAAAATGGTGACCCCGGATTGGACTTTTAAGTTTAGGGAATAGCCATAAGTCGCACGGCGGGAATACGGTGGTTGTGGAACGATATGGGTTTCATTTTTGGCGAAAAAATTACGAAGAATCAATGCAGTGTGAGCTGGGGAATTCAGTGGTTTCGGTACCAATCGAGATTTGACGCGATTGAGGCCCAAAATGGAATTGACTGATCCTTTTGAAATGTCAACATCATCAGCAAGGACTCTAATTGTAAATCGACGGTTTGCAAGCACCAAATCTTTAATTTTGTGGACGGGAGCTTCGTCGGTTGAGGTGGATGGTCGACCAGAGGGCTCTTCGTCTTCAATGCGTTCTCTGCTTTTTTTGAACTGTTTATACCACTTCTAAACATTTCTTTCCCATATAGGAATGCTCACTGAATGACTCCTGCAACATTCTGTACGTTTCCGCAAATAAAATTTTATGCAAGTTCTTTGCTCAATTAATTCAGGCATTTCAAGAATCGCTGGAATCCGTTTTAGCGTCTCACAAAGTCAAGCATAACTCAAACACTATTCAATATTTTGACGTGAAACTTCACACAGATGTCAAGGACAGTGTCAGCAACCTAAAAAAAAACAAATTAAAATTCCATAAGCCCTGGTAATTTTAAATGGAAAATTGGTCTTACTTTTTGGACACAGTAGTATGTACATGTACATTTGACTAAAAAGAAAAGAGAAAGATTAAAAAGAATCAAAGATTGCAAATATGGATCTTAAGCTGTTTCTACATTTTTAACTCATTAAACAAGTGAGATTCTTTTAAATTTAGAAATTGTGATGTTTTCTTTGTGTAGATATGATGTTAACTTTTTAAATACTGTTACATTTTTCGTCTTGTATACATTGGGATCCCCGCTGTTATTTCTTATTACTGAATTTCTATTTTTAAATTATTTTTCAAATATTTTACCACTGCAGTTTATTTATTTGTGATTATTATTCACTTTTTAATGTTTTTAATATTTTGCAAATTTTTGGAAGAGCAACTGGCATGTCATTTTTTTTCATCTGAAAAAAATTCAAAAAGTTTGATTATTTTAAATAAGAATTCATTCTTTTAACTGTAATTTTTGTACTAAAGTGGCGTAAGTTTTTATACAAGAAGAATTAAAGTTAAAAGCGTAAAACAAGTTTTTTACTGATTTCAACATATTGCTATATTCTGAAATTTAACTTTCAAAAAAATATATCTTATAAACTAAAATCTAATTCTATCTGATGAAATATGCAATGTTTCATTTATACCATATGAGTACTGTTGCCTTTCTGGTGTTTCTGGAATATGTTTATGTATCATTTTATTTGCAAATAAAGCGAGCAAATATTTTTGTCAATATTTGTTTTGAAAATGTTTACTAAAACAAACTTGTTTTTCCATTGAAGATAAATATGCGAACTATATAATATGAAAGTTGCATTTGATACATTCTAAACTCCAAAATACGGAAATAAATAAATAATGTAAAAATTTTATTTATGATACTATGAAGTATGCCTTAAAATAGTCTTCACATAAACCGTCAGATTTCATTTTATTTTCTTACATTTTTTTACAGTTTAATTTAAAACGTTCGCCCTGCTGAATTTAACTTAGTTGTAAGATTACTTCGTGGTTTTAGATAATATATTTCATTATTTTAATTTCAATTTTAAGTCAAAAAAAGATACAAACATATGTTTTTCGTACAAATATTGTATCTATATCTATGTATAGATATGACTATGCAGTTAAAATTTTGGTAAACTCATCAGAACTATTCGGCTATCATCAGAAAATACAATCCAAAATACGTAAATAAGTAAATAATGTGAAAATGTTACCTATAATATGAAATAATACAATAATGCGTAATTTATAATAATCTATGCATAAATAATATATAATATATGCATAATATATTCATAGAGTCTTCACATAAACCGGCAGATTTCCTTTCATTTTCTTGCAAGTTTTATAGTTTAATTTCAAATGTTCGCCATTTTGAACTTAACTTATCAGTAAGATTACTAAGTGGTTTTTGATAATTTTGTAGATAATTAATTATTTTATTAAAAAATAGACATAAGTAAACTTAGTTTTTAAGAATATTTATTTCAAAAATCTTTAAAATAAGTAATATTTCTAACTGAAAATAAGGAGTTCGAATTCGAATAGAATTTTAAGACATAATAAGATACATATGTTTTTCGTAAAACAATATAGTTATATCTATGCATTACATAGATGACTATACAATTAATTATTATTATACATTTGACTATATTATGAATATGCATTTAATTATTATTATATATTTGACTATATTATAACTATACATTTAATTATTACTATATGTTTGACTACATTATGATAATACATTTAAATTTCTGGTAAACTCATCGAAGCTGTTCGAGTATCGACAGAAAATACTATGCCGCAAGAATAAAAATTCATTATCAAATAAAAAACAGTTAAATTGAAAAACAGTTTGAATTCTGAATTGCGTCAAAATGTTATTTCAATAATAATTTTTTTTTCTTTACAATGAAAGAAATTGTGACTGGTATTAATAAAATCTTTTAAATAGAGCTCAAGTTTTCATTCTGCACTTGATTAAAAACACCATTTCGAATTAATTAATAAGCGTTATTCAAAAAGGATTATTTAATTAAAATATTAATTTTACATGAAATGAAATAAACACTCTTCGTATAGATTAGCAAGAGCAATCTGTTAAACTTGGTTATCTTGCAGCATAAACCAGTAGTAATCCAAATCGAATTCAATTGTTACATTACTAGATTGCAATTTATTTTGGAATTGGAATTTATTTGGCTCTAAGCAATGCTCAACTCTAGAATCGTCGGCTTTCAAGTAAATCAGTTAAACGGGGTTCGTAAATTGAAATAACCTTTAAAAGGTGCTTTAGGGGCAGGGGAGCTAATTAGGCGTAAGGAGATAGCTTTAATTCACCTCATTGAAGGCAAGAGGAATTATATTTTTTTTTTTAGTTGTCCTCACTCTTAAAAAAGAATAAAATAAAATAACGGAGAATAAAAAAATATAAAGTTGAAAAAATATTTTGGAAAAAATTCTAAGACAGTTTTAATTGAAATATGCTGGAAATAAAGTAAGTTTTTTGTGCAAATAATATTTTGATATTCAATATTTGTTTTCAAACTTTTTGTAACGTTTTATCTCGAATTTAACTCTCTTCATTTTGTCCGTATTGATGCTTATATTTTTTGACAAAATTGAACATTAGAGTAAAAATGTGAATGATACCTTTATGCAATAGGAATACTTCAAATAATTATAATTATAAACAATTGGGGTTTATCTATTATTTTAATCCTACAATTTTAATTTTATAATCTAAAAAATAGCTCGTTTTTATTATAATCGGTAAAACATTTTATAGAAATACGGTTTTATAATATTTAAGTGTAGAAATAGGCTTATATTTTTATAGAAGAAAATATAATAAATCAAACATATCCGTTCCCACTCAAAATCCCTCTTTTACTAACAAAAGAATTCTTAAAGGAGTTAAATTAAAGTTAATTAAATTAATTGCAGTTTTCATTTTTAAAAAAAAAACATGTATGCTATTCAGCAATTTATGCCAAACTACTTTATGCCAAATTACATATTCGACTTTATGTTGCCAAAAAGTGGAATATGACCCCAATAATTCTAAAATTGTTTTAAAAATCGTGAAGTAATGTTTCTAAAAAAATGGCTGCTAACATATCCTTCTTTTAATTTTAGTTCTCTTTAGCACTCTATATACTTTATCGAGAGCTAATATATATATAGCTATAGCTAATATATATATATCGAGAGCTCGATATTTATAGCTTTTTTGATATATTTTTCTTTTTCTCTGTGCAAAAACGTATGATATATTTTTTAAATTATGCACTATATTGTATCAATATGGTATATTATATAGTACCAATATGGCAGTCATATAAATTTCTTTGTAAAAAATTTTTTTATCGACAGATGAAGCGAATGAGTTTGTTTGCTCTTTCTGTTCGCCTATTTTCTGGTATTTTTGCTGCGAATTTTTATTTTTTACCATGAATTTTATTTGGTTCTTAACGAAAAAAGTATTCCCTTGAAAATGAAAAAAAAAAACTCAGGAACAATGTTAAACAGTTTTAAAATTATAAAATATCTATTTGTCCATATTTAAATATTTAATAAAATTTTCTAAAAAAATTTCAAAAAATTTTGAAGTATTTGTCACAACACAAATACTGCCTTAAATATTTTTGAAAGTGATACTGAATTTGGCTGATTAACATTCATTAGGACGTTAAATATGAACAGTAAATTATATCATTGTCTAACATCACATTTTGAAATCAACTATAACTCTTATACATTATTGCATTGTTACTCTAAGGTTTAATTAACTAATGTGCAGAAACTTGATCTAAAAATACAGAAAACATATATTTTGATTTTTTTTAATAGTAAATTACAAGAATAAATTAAGAAAAGTTCAAATAAAATATTTAACAAAAAAGATAAAACTAAAATGTGAGATTCAAAAACCCCCCAAAAAATATTTTTAAAAAGTTTATTTTTGTTTATACTGCAAGTTAATTTTAAATGCTATTTTATCTATTTTAATTATAATTGTTTAAAAAATTATGTTCTCTGTTGAATTCTAATTCGTATTTTCGAATCAGCAAACCTTAAAACTTGGAATGAATATTGATTCTGCAATATTTTCAAAGGTCAAAAATAAATTAAAATATTTTTTGTTTCATTTTTAAGCTTAAAATTTTTTTCGTCTCATTTTTAAGCCTAAAAATTAATTTAGTTAAATTTCATGTAAAATTATTTTCTTGTAAAATTTTGAAAAGTATATTCATTTAAAAAATATTATTCATATTTAATTTTTATCAAAATCATGTATAAAATTAACAAATATTTCTGATATTCCTGTAATTGGTTTGAAATTTCTTACGCAATATGTATATATATATATATAGCAATAATAAGTATTTTTACAATTGTTTTCAAAAAACTGACATCACTTACATATTTTTGATAAATTATTTTGCTGAATTTCATAAAGATATTAATAAAGCAATACCTATCCCAAAATACCTGTTAAAAAGTTCTAATTTTTATATTTTATTGACGAAAAACTATATTTAATCGCAGATTTTTTTTTTTTACTTTTGATTCACTTTAAAAGTCTTGAAGTCTAGAAACTAAATATGCAAATAGATAAACAGCTATTGTTAGTATTTTAAAAGCACAGACTTATTTCTACATGAATCTTTAAAATCCACCTAACAAGGCTAAGCATTCTTCTCGCCAACATGTAGTTTTAAATTTTTTTTTCTTGATACCAATGATTTAATTAGTGGGCTACCTGTTAATCCTAACATTCCGAGCGAAGAATAGCGGAAGAAAAGGAGGAAATCGTTCTTTTCCTTTTCTTTATTTCTCCTGAAATCCTTCTACGCGAGAGGCACAATCTCCCTCCGTTTGACAAAAGATGAAAAAGGAGGAAAAGAGGGAAATAAAAACAGCATGGTTTTGTGGTCTGTATTGTGAAAAAGTCGGAGAAGAGGAATTGTAAAGAGAAAAAGAGAGGTGGAAGTGTATTGTTCATCGAACAGATGATTCTTGTGAGGAGGGTTTGTTGCTTGGATGGTTTTATTCTAGCGGAGGATTTGAAACAGAAGGAAGAGTCGGGGAATTTTGAAACACTGCGAAATTTAAATTATCAAATGAAACACGCCTGCAATGCATGTGTTGTATATTTGTTGATTGTGTGTTAAAAAGTATGATAAAGTACTTTTAATAGCTGAGATGAATTACAATGATGGAAGATGTAAATTTCTAAAAAAAGTTTAATTTTTTTTTTTTTGTACTTATATAGGGGTGTGTAAACACTTTTTACCTTAATAACAGTTGGGCTGACCTGTTCGTAGGCTACAAATAGATGGCTCTACTAGCATTAAATCCATATGATTTTTAGTTAGCCCTAACCTTCAAAAGACACATGTATAAATTTTACAGCTGTTGTACTATTAGTATGCGAGTTATAATATTTTCAGTGAAGCAACTTTTGTTAGTTTGAAAAAATGGATAAAAAAGAATTTCGTGTGTTTAATAAAGCATTGCTTTTTGGCGAAAAAAAAATACTGTTGAAGCCAAGGCTTGGCTTGATAAACATTATTCGGACTTCGCACCAGGAAAATCAACCGTAGAGAAGTGGTTTGCTAAATTTAAAAGAGGCGAAATGAGCACCGAGGACGATTCACGCAGTGGACGCCCCAAAAAGGCTGTTACCGACGAAAACATCAAAAAAGTCCACAAAATAATTTCTGATAACCGTAAAGTGAAGTTGATTGAGATAGTTGAGACCCTAAAGATATCAAAAGAACGTGTTGGACATATCGTGAATGAATATTTGGATATGCGAAAGCTCTGTTCAAAGTGGGTGCCGCGCAGAGCTCACAATCGACCAAAAACAACAACGAATTGATGATTCTAAGCAGTGTTGGCAGCTGTTCAATCGTAATAAACCCGAATTTTTGCGTAGATATGTGACAATGGATGAAACATGGCTCCATCATTTCACACCGGAGTCCAATCGACAGTCAGCCGAGTGGACTGCACGTGATGAACACTAAAAATGCTATAACTTCACTAAAAATGCTATAACTCACATACTAATAGTGCAACTGCTATCAAATTGATACACGTGTCTTTTGAAGTTTAGGACTAACTAAAAGTCATATGGATTTAATACTAGTAGCGTCATCTTTGTGTCAGCCTAGGAACTTTTCAGTCCACCTGTTAGTTCATGAAATAAAATTTAAATAACATTATTATCTGAGTAACCAGGATATGTTTCATTTTTAAACCTATATAGCATAAAAGAGTGAAAAATTTCCTGCTTGTGAGAATATTTAAAGCGTTTAGAATACATTTCAGAACACTTTGGATCTTTGTTAAATCAATTAGGTGGAAACGTAGTTGGAAGATACGTTCACGTTAAGGTTTGATTTATCATTCTACGCTGATTTTTTTGTACCCTTTGGGCTAATTAGATCGGGATCTACTGTCTAACGTGAGAGGGCCCTTCGTCTTCAACGTGTTCTCTGCCTTCTTTGAATTGTTTATACCACTTCTAAACTTTTCTTTCCCACATAGGAAGGCTCACCGAATGCATTCTACAACATTCTATACGTTTCCGCAAACAAAATTGAATGCAAATTCTATGCTCAAGTAATTCAGACATTCCAAAAATTGCCGTAAGGAATTTTAGCGTCTCACAAAGTGAAAATTAACTGAAACACTAATGAATATTTTGTCGACATATTACAAACAGATGTCAAGGACAGTGAAAACAACCTAAAAAAGAAAAATTCCATAAGCGCCGGGAATTTTAAATTGAAAATTGGTCTTTTTAGACACAATAGTATATCATCTTTTTATCTTTTTCATTAACATGAAGCTTGAATGTGTTCACACAACGTTAGACTTCTGGGGCCATGATTTCTGATTTTTGTTTCCTCTAAATTCTTAAGAAACTTGAGTGATATACAAAAGAAAAAAAAACACTTAAAACTTCATTTTTACACTAATATTTCATTTTGGCAATGCTAAAACAGACTAATTATTTTGTTATCAAATAAATACAAACTAAACATAAAAAATTAGTATCATATACATATAATAGATTTTTATTTCAAAATTTCTATTTTATTTTTTTTCCAATATAATTATCATTTTTTCCAATTCATAGGTTTTTAAAATGCAATATATTTTTAACAGATAAGATTTACTATTCACAACTATATTATTTCGATTTTGTTTCTTCAAAAAGAAAGAAAAAAAAAACTTCTGTTGCTGAACACAAATTTTGCATAACCATATACACTGAAGTGACAAAAGTCGTGGGATACCTCTTAATAACGTGTCGGCCCTCCTTTCGCCCGACGAAGTGCAGCAACTCGACGTGGCATGGACTCAACAAGTCGTTGGAAGTCTTCTGCAGGAATACTGAGCCATGCTGTCTCGATAGATGTCCATAATTGTGAAAGCGTTGATGGTGCAGGATTTTGGGCACGAACAGACCTCTCGATGATGTCCCATAAATGCTCGATAGGTTTCATGTCGGGCGATCTAGGTGGCCAGATCATTCGTTGGAATTGTCCAGAATGTTCTTCAAACCAATCGCGAACAGTTGTGGTCCGGTGACATGGCGCATTGTCATCCTTAAAAATCCCATCGTTGTTTGGGTACATGAAGTCCATGAATGGCTGCAAGTGATCTCCAAGTAGCTGAACATAAGCATTTCCAGTCAATGTTCGGTCCAGTCGCACCAGAGGACCAAGTCCATGCCATGAAAAAACAGCCCACACCATTACGGAGCCACCACCAGCTTGAACAGTGCCTTGCTGACAGTTTGGGTCCATGGCTTCGTGGGGTCTGCGCCACACTCGAACCCTACCATCAGCTCTTACCAACTGAAATCGTGACTCATCGATCAGGTCACGGTTTTCCATTCATCTAGGAACCAACCGATATGCTCACGTGCCCACGAGAGTCGCTGCAAACGATGTCGTGCTGTCAGTAAAGGCACTCGAGTCGGTCTTCTGCTGGAATAGCCGAAGAAAGCCAAATTTCTCCGCACAGTTCTAACAGACAAGTCCCTTGTACGTCCCACATTGATTTCTGCGGTTATTTGACGCAGTGTTGCTTGTCTGTTAGAATTTACGACTCTTTGCAGACGTCGCCGGTCTCGGTCGTTAAGTGCAGGCGGTCGACCACTGCGCTGTCCATGGTGGGATGTTATGCCTGAAATTTCATACTCTCGGCACACTCTTGACACTGTGGATCTGGGAATGCTGAATTCACTAACGATTTCCGAAATAGCATGACCCATGCGTCTAGCTCCAACTAACATTCCGCGTTCAAAGTCTGTTAATTCCCGTCGTGCGGTCATCATCATGTCAAAACCTCTTCACATGAATAACTTGAACAGAAATGAAAGCTCTGCGAAAGCACTGCGCATTTATACCTGTTCTATGCGATGCTACTGCCATCTGAAAATTTGCATATTGCTATCCCATGACTTTTGGCACTTCAGTGTATATTGTTTTGTATAATAGTATGTATTAACCAAAATAACATTTATTATAAATTTACATTTCAAATCAACTTAATCAAAAACCGCTTATTAATTATATTTTAAATTCAATTCTACATCTAAATTTAAAGTAAAATTTTGCAGATATAACATAAAAGAATTAAAAAAATTTCATCTCATGGTTATTCAGGTAAAAATTTTATTTAAATGTTATTTCATAACTATTTAGATAAAAATGTTTACACATAATGATTTAAAAACAAAACATTTTTTTAGAAATTAATATTTTCCATCATTTTAATCCATCTCAAATAAGGCTGTAAAATCTTTTTAGGTGTTCTCGTCAATAGCACTCACACATGTTCTCTAGCAATGGACTGTATGTTGAATCACACTCACACTCTAGCACAATAAAAATCTACATGTTTAAAACTTAATAGCACTTTATTTCACTAAACAGTCACAGCCACTCACAGCCGTGCTCGTTGCCGATCAGGCACTACACTTCACAGACTCGGACTTATACGCACGCAGGCACATGCGTATACATACACTTTTTCCGCCGCTAGGAATATACTTGCACGTAGGCGCGAACATTAGGATATACAAGTTTTTAAAGAATAAAAGAATAATTTAAAAAAATGCCATCATATTTGTAAAAAGATTAAAAATATTTTAATAGTTGGCATTTGTAAATAAATAAATGCAAGAGTTGAATTGCTTTTAAAGTGATATCATATGTTTATGTGTAACTAAACAACTCAAATCTTAGAATAGTTCTAACTCAAAACAAAATTAGCATCACTTGAATTTTTTGCTTTTTTTTTCGTTTGAATTTCAGTTAACAATGTTTTATCAAATCATGTAATTAAATATATGTATTATATTAGATAGATTAGATAGATACTGCTTTATTAGACACCATATAGTATTTGTTTCTCTTCTGTATTATAATTCATTGTACACATGCATTTCTGTTATTTCAAGTTTATTTTTATTTTTATTATTTTTCCATCCTCACTTTTTTAACTAGTATGGAGCTACATAAACCTGGGTACAGGAGTGAGGTGTACAACTGTACAGGTAAGTCAATGGGTAACTCACGATAAACAGTTTGTATCTGAAAGGAAAATTAAATTCAAGATACATAAAATTAAATAAGTATTTAGAAAAATTAATTTTTTTAATTTCCTCCATTATTTTTAATTATCGGCATAAATAATGAGAATTTTAATAAATGAGATGTTGATAAGATTACTCGGAATGATAATTTACAAAAAATTAAAGTTTAAATCTAAATTTAAATCTAAGCAATTTTAATTTTTAAAATTTAAACTCTCTGTATAGGACTATTTTACATACACAAATATATATTTTTTTAAATCAAAATACTTAGCAGTTCAAAACATGAAATTTTGTCAGATATTAATTTTTTTTTGTTAAAAAAATAAAAGCATATGTCTAATAATGAGTCTTCCTTTCGTGTCGCACACATATATTGTATCTCACCTTGTGCAATAAAGTACATACCATAATGTTAACATACGTATTTAATAGGAATAACTTAATCTTGAATTGAATTTAGAAATGAAATGAAACAGTGGCTGAAGATTATTATTAGTAAATTATGCAACAACTTAAAATCATTAAAAAATACTATAATAAGTGGCTGTTGCTGTGTCTAATCCTTCAGTGCGGGGCGGACATCCCATGAGAAGTCTATTCATGGATGGTGGGAAAGAGGCAGCTTCTGATTGGAGGTAGAAATTTGACTGGGCTGCTTGTCGCTGAAACAGGAGGGCAGTGTCATCCGGGAGGACATTTAGGTGGAACTACTCCAAATTTGCATATCGTATAACTCGGAATTCTCCCGTCAGGTAGTCTGACTAATGAGGCCGCCATCGATAATCTCCTCGCTTTCTGAGATAGTATCACAACAAAGCCTCTAGCGGATTGAACCTCAGGCCTAGGGCTCTCCCTCAGCACACGTTGCCACTGAGCCATGAGTCGGATACAATAATAAGTTGAAATTAATAGATTAGAATGCATTTTGAATTTAACCAGTGCTATATAATTGTTTCTGCTTATCTCAAATCATTGAAAGTAGTCGAGAACAATCTACTCTTATTATAACAGTTATAACATTATTATAACAGCTGAATATTCTTCCACTCTTATATGTATTCTTTACTCTTACATATCTAATTTATATATACTACTCTTATTATAATAGGTGAATATCTGTTATCCTTAAACATTTGCCAGTAAAATGCTATTCACATATTCACATTAAATATTTTTTACACACATTTAATATTTCGATAATGCAATTTTTTTTTACTCTGAAATATTTACTTTCATTATAGCACTTTTTCTCATATGGTTGTTATTTTTATGTGGCGTGATGGTTAAGTGATTTGCGCTCAGTGCCCCAGGCAACTTCGGGTTCGAGTCCTGGTGGGATCATTTTTGTTGGGATGTTTGTAATGGTTCAGAATCCACTTTAAACCGTAGGTCCCAGTCTCATTTTTCTGTAGAGCGTTGGGCTGACAACCCTGCCCCTTAAAAAGAAACACATCTTTAATCTCGAAATATACCAGTAGGCAGACGACCTTGGCCCACCATGTGGCTGTTGCGTTACTGAGGATGGTGATGATTCGATAAGTTAGTTAAATACCCATTTGTTGTTACAGTAAATGCATTCTTTGTTACATCATGTATGTGTAGCGACGAGGATAGCTTGTTTTAGCCTGTTGCAAGTGCTACTTCAAAATATAGATATATGCTCATACTATCCATATCATACTATCTCATACTATAAGAATCCGTAAAAAAAAAATTGGATTGATTGATACAATTGATATATTTGTACGATCAAAGTATGTAGAGGGAATCAAATGCGAATGAAATTTATGCCATAGAATTGTAATTTCTCCTTTTTTACACACCTTCAAGATGCTCAAATGTATTGACATGAAGTTAAAAGATAAAAGAAGATGAAGCCAGCAGACAGGCGGCCTTGGCCTATCATGGGGTTATTGCGCCACTAATGATGATGATAACCATAATAATAATGTATGAGTCTTTTATATTAATTAAAGACTATCAAATTCCCTGAAGTACACAATTTAAATGGGAAAACTTTTGAGCAACGCATTTTTGTCAATAAAAAGTAATTTTCGCAAACACAATACATATATTTTAATGAATAGTTCAGATTGTGGGCCTGATGACCGAATGACTAGCGCTCTGGCGCAAGGTACCACAGGATTCGGGTTCTACCGGTGGTGTCCTGGATGTTTGTAATAGTTTGTAATCCACTTTAAACCATAGGTTCTGGTCTAATATGATTCTAGAGCGTTGGGCATAGGGCTGACAACCCTACCCAGTAATAAGAAAACATCTACTGTTTAGAAGTATGCCAGCGAGCTGACGGCCTTCGCCTACCATGGGGCTGCTGTGCCGATGACGATGATAATGTGTTATTATTATACTTCGTATATTCTTTAAACATTTTATGTTAATATAAAATTTGGAGGAAACGAAATGTTATTTTTTATTAAGTATTCAATGAAATGAAAACCTTAAATAGATCACTAATGAAACAATTTTAGCACAATTTTTTTTAATTATCATATTTAATTAATAATAATGAATTAAGAGAAAAGTAAAGATAATCAAGTAAAATTTTGACGTTAATCTTTATTTTTTAATCAAATAACATCTGTAAAACACAATACATTATTGGAAATTGCTGAAAGCGAAATTATTTTTATCATCAATTTCTTTCCATGTGATTCATTAAATTCTTTTAAAAAGAATTTCTATCAACGTTAAATTCCAGCTATATAATTAAATAAATAAAAGTGTTTCGTAAATTATACAGGAAAAACCTTTGCTAATAGAAAAAACTATGTAAAAAATCCTGCGCTTGATTTTTTTTTTTACTATACCCCCACTACTCTTGCGTTTAACATTATGCACGGAGGCGAATACTTTAGGTGTTTCTAGAAACAATTTCATTAAGATTAAAGAGAAAAACCAAAAGTTTTACTCTCCGTTTAAGAACTGATTTGGAAAAAAAGTGCAAAATAACATTAAAAAAAAGTCTCTTCTTTAAGAATTCCAATAGAAAATTCAAAGCTAAAATAAAAAAATAAAACAAAAGAAAATTCCAATGATCATTTCTTTCAAGAAATTAATTGATGCTACGCTCAAAAAATTCTTTAGATTTCGGTTGTCATTTATAAACTGTTACTGTTCACCAGTAACATTCTCTTTAATTTATTATCTGCGAGGTTTTAACATATTTAAAGGATTTCAATGGTACAAAAGAATTTATAATAAGACAATTGTTTTAATTTCAGTACAGCCTTGCCGTATTATATTTTAAAGATTTCCTTTATTTCCTTCTAATTTATTTACATTATATTTTCAAAAGATATTTTGCATTTAATCTATCGTTTATCACGGAATAAAATAAATAAAATGTTTTCATTACCCGAATTTGTAGAGTGCATGTTTAAAAACAGATTAACGAGTGAGATACAACAATCTATACCTACTTAATATAGAAAAATTTAATATCTAAGTGTCTTAAATGACCTTCAAATTTGTTGTTGTTGTCGTATCACTCATGGAAGAAGGAAAGGGGAAAGTTTCTCTTGTGATGGAGCCCCCTTAGGTAGAAGTCTAGTTTGGTTCAGTTTCAATGAAGAAGGATAGCAATGCGTTACGGGTAGACTTTTAGGGGTACTACCTTCTCATTCGAATATCGTATGAGAGAAAACCCGGAAAAACTTTCAACAAGCAGTCCGACTAACGAGGGGCTTGAATGGCTGAGTGTCTAGCACTCAGTTTACAGGTTTCGTGTTCGAATCCCGGCGGTGCCATGGATGTTTGTAATGGTTTCGAATCCACTTTAAGCCGTAGGTCCCGGTTTCATACGATTGTAAGAGCGTTACGGATCCTAGTCCGACTTCTCCACCACAACATTCCAAACAGTATAGGGGCAACTCAGCTCTAGGCACAATGATGTGGTGTGCTGTAGTAGTAGTCCGACTAACGAAGCAAGATACTGAACACCACAAACGCCACCGAGACTCCTCATTTTTTGAAACAGTATCTACAACAAAGCCGCCAGAGGATTGAATCTCCGCCTTAATGCTCACCAAAGGCGCACGTTGCCACTTAACCCCCACCTCAAGTTTCTAAGAGTAAGAAAATGCACATACACAAGGCGAATCTTTTGATTTATATATTTATGTAGAGAAAAGTTAGTATTAGAATGAATTGATCATTTACAAAGATATTTTTGTATGTATATGAAAGCTGATATATACTTTTGGTACTTATAAAAACTGATCAATTTATCGCATTCAAGGATACAACTCTCACAAACATGGTGAAAAACTTATAATACCACAATAAAAAGTATAACTACAGAAGATTTTGTTTGTCTTAATTTAAATGAAGGTATTTTCATTAATAATTTTGATTACAAATTTTCGTATATCGTTAACATACCATATAAAATATAATAAATTTATACGAATTAATAAACTATGGAATAAGTAATTTTTGTAGTTACATTTTATAAACTTATTGATCTACTTGGAAAAACCTTTTTGCTTCTAAATGGATGCTTAAACAGTTTTAATGAAAATTTAGTATCAATGAAGTTGATGTTTTGATTACGAAATGTTAATTATTTTTATCAACTAATATATTTCTCACTAATATTGTAATAAAAACATTCCGTTCTATGTCTGGAATAGCTTTTCTTTGTAAGGGTCACTGAAAGGAATTTCATTCGGACTTCATCATTTTTCAATAACGTCCTTATATGTGATGTATAGCATGGCATACATTTTTTTAAAGGAGAACAATATCTCCTTCGCTCTCACATATTTCGCGTTCAGTTTTATTCAATTTACGTATTCTTTATGGTTTGAAAAGAAACAGTTTAGTAGCTATCGGCGCAACCCACTGCGGGAATACCTTTTGAAATGAAAAATATATGAAACTGTTTGTTGAAAAGAAAGAAGTATAGAATTTACTGAATTTCGTTCCAGCCCCCTCCATCTTCTTTTATGATACTTTTCTGCAGAAAAAGAAGAAAAGAAATAGAGGTGATGCATGTCACTTTTCACAAGTTACTGACATGCAATTGCTGCCTTCCAGACATTTTATCACAGTGATTAAAGTTGACGTGAAAATCATTTGGTTTCGATTGAAAATAAAAAGTCAATACGAACAGTGTTTCTTTGGCTCGAATTTATTTAAATGTATTTAAGAAAATCCAAAATAAATTGCATCAAAACTATAAAGATATTAAAATTCAAACCGTTTAAAGAATTATGATTTATAAGAAGTTAATTAATTAAAAAAATTGATTTAAGATAAATAAATTTTAGATATTATGTTCTTTAAACATTTTTTAAAAAATGAATATAATTGTAAACCTTTTAAAAAAAAAAAAAAAGCAGTTTTATTTCCAATATCCAGTGTTAAAATTTATTAATTAATTTTGCAGCTAATAAATGATTTTTTATGTTAATATATAAATTTATAATTGTATTCTTTTGATGTTGTTTAGAAATCCTGTAATATAAACAAAAAGATTTTTAAAAAAATGATGATATGATGGTGTAAGCAAAAATAAGAAATCGATAAAAAGCAAGGATAACTAATAGTGATAAAAAGCAATAATATAATAAAAGTAATAATAATAATGATAAAAAGCAAGGATAACTCTAATGAGATTTTGGCCACTTCCTTTACACAAATCAAGAGATATTATAATGCAAATAGTGGAAGAGAAAACACTACTAATGATCACAGTGCGGGATCTGTGTTATACATTTTATTGTCTATTATTATTATTATTATATAAAAGGTGTAAAATGCAACAACAAATCAAATTATTAAAAATATTTATTTATTTAAATATTAATTATTTATTACATATTTGTTTTATTTTATTTTCACCTTCTTCTTCATTGGCTCAAGAGCCCCATGGAGGGCCAAGGCCGTCTGCCTACTGGCAAAATTCGAGACAGGACATGTTTTCTTTTTACGGTTTAGGGTTGTCAGTCCTACACTCAACGCACTACAGTCATATTATACAGGGACCTACAGTTTTAAAGTGGATTCCGAACCGCTACAAATATCCATGGCACTGAGCATCAAAGCGCTAGTCACTCGGCCATCAGGTCCTATTTAAGTACATAAAATGTTTAATTCTAAAAATAATAATTTTAAATTGTTATCCTTCATTTTTCAAGCAGATTAATTGCACAAAATGAGTTCTAAAAGTCAATTTTCTAGATTCCTAGAAAAATATAAATTCAAAATGATAATATAATTCAGAAACAAAAAATATTAAAAAATACATTTAAAAAAATTTTTTTTGCATGAATTAGAGAGTTATTTAACAAATAAAAATATGAGTAATTGATAGTTTATATCAACTTTAAAAATGAATTATTACAGAAAATTCAATATTGTAGATTGATTATAAGCCTTTTTAGAAAAAAAATTATAATTTAAATTGGATAGTTTTCATGCAATATCATTAATACAAATGTCCTCCTATAGGTCACCCCTTCATCTAGGAATGACAATTTTTTATAGTAACTAATTTTAATAGAAAACATTTATTTCTCTAATTCCATATCTCCTCTTTTCTTTTGACAGAGTTCTGCTTCTAGGATATAACTAAAATTTATGCGGTTTTTTTTAGAAAAATTTATCTGCTTGAACCTAATTTTTTTATTTTTTTTATTTTTCGACAGCACTGAAAAATGCACCTTCTTTGATGTCATATTTGAATTCCATTCTAAGGTATTTTTATTTAACTTTGACCAATGCTTTTCAAACCAATTTATCGTAAATCATGTGCAGTGATAATATTTCTATTGATGAAATAATTTTTTCAATTGCCTGGCAGGAAAAAAATCTTCACGTGTTTCACGAATTAAAAAAAAATTATCTTTTACGATATATTGTGTACATAATAATAATTTTTTAAATGTTTGAATCCAATTATTAATTTCAAAAATTTGTGTTCATATTTTTGGTTACTGGGAAAAAACTAACTTTCAATAAATGGACAAAGACCATTTTAACATTTGGTGATACCAAAAGCAGATAGAGATATAAAAAAAAATTCTGTTTCAAATAACACTGAAAAGACTTTTATTCCAACAGTGAAGAGAAAACATTTTTGCTCCTCCTACCTCAACCACTTTCCATCCCTCTCTCACCACACAAAAGGGAAGTGAGAAACCCTCTTGCATCTTAACCTTTATTGCTTTTCCTCCTACGTTTGCTCTGAGGGAGGATAAAACAAATTCGAAACTGATTCGACGAAATCCATCTGTTCATATAAACCGAGTATGACGCTGAGGAGATTGCACTTTTTATTTTTTTTTTTTCCCCTGAAAAGAGAGCTGACAGTTTGTAAGAATCATTCTTTCGGTTCACTTTATCTGCTATGCTATTTATTTATTTTGATGTTCAAGTATTTATGTATATCTACATGATAACCGACTGCAAGATATTAAAAAAATACATACAAAAATAATATGACATTAAATAATTGCATGACATTAAAAGAATTATAAAAAATATATCTTCTTAATATAAAAGAACTAAATAATATTTTGTTTTTTTGTTTTGGATGTGCTACGGCACAACAGCACGATAAACAAAAAACATATGCTAGCAACGCCTGATGAGTGACTAGCACTTTGGCGCTCGATGGCACAGGTTTGGGGTTAGAAACCCAGCTGTGCCATGGATGTTTGCAGTGGTTCGGAATCCACTTTAAACCGTAGTTTTCGGTCTAATATGACTGTTAGATGTAGGGCTAACAACTCTACCTCGTAAAAAGAAAAATCGAAAACTCTCTTGCCTCGAAATCTGCCAGTAGGCAGACGGCCTTGGCCCACCATGGGGCTGTTCCGACAATGGAGAAGAATATTCTAATGATGGGGCTGTTCCGACAATGGAGAAGAATATTCTAATAATCGCCTATTTTTACACGTCAGCAAATAATTACTATAATAGGTAGTTTTTAAGGAATTTAAAAAAATTTAAAACAAAAAAATATATTTTGGAAGGCCAGCGGGCACATTGACCAGAGCTCATTTACACTTCTGTAAAAGGTAAAAATGAAGCACCAAAAGTCAGTCCATTACGCTGCATCCATTATGTGAGTTATGGTCTACGAAAAAAAATACACAGCACGAGTGCACTGTATAAAAAACACGTTTCTGTTTATTCCAAAACCTAAGTCACACTGCTGGTGTTGCATTTCTCTCTCTCGCTGTCCAGCCAACTCATCCTTAAATGACAGGATGTTTTCATTATCGGACGCTGACTTCCCCTATGCACGTGGAGCTATTTATCCAGGAGGCAACAATGTGTGTTCACTAATTTCAACAACCCCCCGATGATGGCATCCTAATGCTCGAACCAATCGAAAGTACTTTCAGGCCTACGGACAGAGTCATGTACGAACAGTCATGTCATGTCATGATATGATCATGACAATCGAACAAATCGACATGACATGACAGAGTCATGTCATGTCGATTTGTTTAGTCATGTACGAACGTAGACATAGAAGTTTCCGTTAGGCTTTGCTTATCAGGTTTTAATCCTTAATGTCTCTCTCATTCTCATTCTTTAATTTTCCATCACATCAAATATTATTTCCTTTTAAAACCACCAGCAACTTTCAACAAATTTACGGTATGCTGAAATCTTTTCTCCAGAAAGTTATTCCCACTTATTTTGTTTTCTAGTCTATTATACAATATATGCTGTTTTCAAAAATAAAAGAAAAACATTTTGTTTAGTTTTAGTTTTATGTTTACAATGGAAAGGAATAAACATATAAAAGAAACACACTAGTATACGATTCTGTTTCGCGACATCTATTTAGCTATCGAAGAACGGCAATTGCATACGATTCTGTTTTGGAAATAAGAAGACTGAATGCAAAGAACAAGCCACTGTTCAATATTGGCAAGGGGCTTTTTTTTAATTAAATTAAATTTCTTTTATTTCTTCCACCCTCCTGTTTGGAATATTTGAATATCCTAGCAACGTAAAATGGAATTCCAAGTATATAATACCCTGAACCCAGACAAACTGAAGATAAGAAGGGGAGGAGAGTTCTCCCCTTTTCATCGATGCTTCAGCTTGGACTGAACGGGGGATTGGTAAATTAATGGTAACTCTGCACAGAACATTATAAGCTCAGTTTTTTTTTTTTTTTTTTTTTGTAACTCATTGGATGAATGTCAGGAGCGTATAAAAAGTGTATGTGAGTAATAGACAAGGGGGAATTTACAGCATTCCCGACCTTTCAAGTGAGTGGAAAAAGTAAATAAAAAAACAAGGATTTTTGACATTTTTCTTCCCCATTTTATCGCCAGTAATTTCGAAGACTTTATATTTGCTTAAAAAAAATGTCACTGGCACTCTTCACAGATATATTTATATGGAATGTGGTGTTGGTAGGGAATGTGATGTTATTATATAGAATGTGGCATAGTTTCTATGTTAGTTTAATACACATGGCTTTGTTTCATTGTACAAGAAAAAAGTTACAATGTAAATAACAAGAACAAGAGCTGAAGGAAGACTATTTTATTTTTCTAGATGTGCTAGATTTTTATCGGAATTGGAAAATTGTTTTCAGCAAATACCATTCGAAGTTCTCTCGGTGAATTGTCAATAATTATTCCGTCAACTTTCATTTTGGATTATGAAAACAAAGAAAATCATGCATAAATCATATAGTTTTAAATATCCCAATTTATACTTAGGAATGCAACTTACTCATTGACAGAAAAGATTTGCCAATGCGACTTTACCTGTTATTAATCAATATAAATGGATATCTAAATTGTATAATGAATCAAAATCACCATCAGAATGAGGACAATTTTGGCATGTCTAATAATTTATTTTCATAAGAAAATAAGAAGATTGGCACAAGAATATAGAAATTTAAATTCATCTAAAAATTGGATAGACTTTTTGGTATCAAAACTAAAAGGGTGTAGCCACCTAAAGAAGAAGGAACAGCTTAATATTTCAACTGTACAGACACTCTAGGGCATGCTTATAACGTAGAGAACTGGCGTTTTATTAATTGATTCATCTAAAGTTACCATAAAAGCTATTCTTCTACATCTATTCACCAGGATATGCTGTTAATATGAGGGAATTACGAAAATTACTCTTCCTTAGAGGCAGTTCAACAACATTTTATGTGTTTGTGATAACATTAAAAAACATGATGCTTATGTGAAATAAATATAATGAAGACAAGATAGTGATTGTTATGCTGCTCGATTTGCAGTCTGGATATAAATAAATGTGGGGGAAAACGACACAAGGTTCTTAAAAACCTTTAAAAAACGTCTGTTGGATAGATGTTCATATATATTTTTTACTCATATATATTTTTTAAAATTATTATGAATTCGCTTTAATTGATTTAAAAAAATCTAATATTTAGATGAAACACTGAGGAAGCTTGAAAAATTGCTAAATTTAGTTAGACATCAGGGAAAAACTAGAATAAAGATTTTTCTCCTCCAAGCTCACCGACCCCTGGTTAAGAATCCATCATTTAAAGGATGAATGTATTCTGTTACATAACGATCTCTAACTTATACTATAGATGGCAGCACAGACGTTAAATGAAATTTCTGGACAGGCCAAGTCCCGAATAATAAAAGTACATATCGAAAATCAGGAAAATGTACAGTATTTTTTCATGAAATAAGTGCTTAACTGAAAAGAAATCTTAAGAATTCTAATTTATTCACAATCCGATTTTTTTCTTTTCTGTGATATCTAAGTTAATATTTCAAATATCAATAACAAATATCAATAATAGAGTTTTGCAGTATGCCATTCATTAGCGTTTTTGTATTCATTGTCTCAGGACAAAACCTTTTGAGAAATAAGGTACATATCAACATTGCCTTTTATTTATATGGATAATACATTAATGTCAAAATTTATCTTTACATACCCCATAGTAATGATATTCAATGAAATATTCAATCAATGTGATCCATGTTTACAGAGAATGTGTAAAAAACATGCCCAATTAGCATTATGCTATCAAATGTAATCCAACGTTTCTGATAGGCAAATATAGGCTTACATCATCCGACGTTGAATAAAGTGCTTTGCTCAAAATAAATATCTGAGTGAATTTCTACAACACAGCGTTTGATGTCAGTGTGTAAGGACTCAAATCGGTTTGTTCTGGCTTCGAAGTATCATTTGGAAGAAACTGTGAAATAGAAATTCATTGGCCGTTTAGAAACAAGGCAGCCAATCACGGAAGAGTCAGATGTCTGAATATTTCTAGACAGACAGTCTCTAAGTTATGGAAACCATTTCAAATGATGGAAAAGTTATAAGAAGGCCTGGACAAGGTCATGAACGAATCACAACTTATTCTGAAGACGATACCTGCCAATAACTGCCTATCGTAACAGAAAGACTACAGGTAGCCAGTTAAGTTCGGAACTTGAAGCCGCCTCAAGAACTGCTGTATCACGGCAAACGATACACAGAAGCATTAATGAAAAAGGCTTTTATGTCAGAAAGTTAAGGGTACGTGTTTCACTGCCTTCAGAATAAAAGAGGGATCGCTTTAATTGGTGCAAAGAACACCAGAACTGAAGTGAACAGCATTGGTCCCATTTTCTTTTTATTGATGAGTCGAGATTTAGTTTTGCAGATGATTCTAAACGTGTTTACATCTGGAGAGAATCCTAAATACGAAATTATCGCTCGAACATTACGGAACGTGACAGTTTCGGTAGTGGAGGTGTGATGTTATGCCAAGGAATATTGATGGATGAACGGACACCCCTACACATATTAAACAGCAGATCTGTAACCTCCCAAAGATATCGATATAAAGTCTTGGGGTCAGAGGTGCACATGGATCTGACATTTTATTTATGGGTAACGAATTCCTTGAAAGAGAAGACATTCAGCGAATACCGTGGACAGCAAAGTCTCTTGATCCCAATCCTGTTAAATCTGTTGTTGCCGTAGTAAAACGGAGACTCGATGGCATTTGTGACTATATAAGCTCCTCACATAGACAGACTATATGGTGAAAGTTTTTCAGGTTTTACTTCCATATATCAAGCAAATATATTGAGACACAAGTTCTATAATAATTAATATGGATAAGAGATTACAAATAATAATAATAATAGTTAATGACTTCAAGAGTACACAGAAATCAGACTATAGGTTGAGATAATAAATAAATAAATAAAATAGCATCGATAGAGATATTGTAGGAAAGTCAGCACAATATTATTAACAAAAGTTAAAAGTAAGAACAAGTTGGCAATCTTTGAAGGAAGGGAACAGCTTGGGGCTGTAGAACTTCACTGATGTACCGGTTGCTGTTTAGATTGCCCACAATTCTTAGCAATTGAGATCGTCCATGATATGCTATGGCACCCCAGACCATAACTCCGGGTGTTCGTCCATTGTGGCGTTCGATAATGCACTCCGGAAGGTGGCGTTCACCGGCATAGTGTCTGGCAAAAATGCGGTCATCATGGTACCACAAATTAAAGCGGGATTCGTCAGAAAACACGACATGCTGCCAATCATCACGCCAGTCTCTATGCTGAACGGCCCATTGTAGCCGCAGGCGGCGATGGTTTAGCATGAGAGGGATCCTGTATAAAGGAGTCCCTGCTCGCAGTCCACGCTGCAGCAGACGTCTACGAATTGATGAAGCACACAATGAAACACCTGTAGCTATTGACCACTGTGCTGCCAATTGTCTAGAGGAAGTTGTACTGTCCGTCAGCACCATGCGGACCAGGTGTCTATCATTGCGAGCTGACGTCACATTTCGGGGTCCACTCCCGGATTTCCGAGTTGTCCGACACTCGTCCGTCCACTGCTTCCAAAGACGCATCACTGTGCTACTGTTACGCTGCACACGAGCGACTACTGCACGATAAGACAATCCAGCTTCACGAAGGCCGATGATTCTCCCCCGTTCAAACTCTGTAAGTTGTTCAAATCTCGCGTCGAAGAGGCATAAGTAACGATTGAGCTAACGTTTACCACTAGCAGATAACCACCAATAACCATACACGCCTCGCTACAGCCGTCTATTTATTCGGATCCATCCGCCGTTCAGAGGGCGCTGCTCAGCATACGCATGCGCTACGGATTTGAAGTTTTAATCATTTGCATATCATGCGCTAATTTGCATTTCCTGAAAATTTCAGCTCACTCGCGTAGGTCCTTCATGGTGTTACAATTTTCACAAACATGAGTTTAAAATAGAAGCTGATGATGCTTATTTTTTTAATTGTTCCTCGAAATCTGAGAGACTGAAACGATTTCCTAATATATGCCTTTTTTAAATATATATGGATATATATATATATTCCCTCAGTAACCTGGTTAGCTGAAATAGAAGTCGACGAACTTGAATACAAAAGAATAAAGTAACTGCAATTGAAGCTTACATCTGCTCTGGATCAAAATTATTTTTAAAAAAAATATGATAGGAGGAGCTGTAAGGAAACAATTAAAATAAAAGGGTGGGAAAGACTGTAAGAAAATTTTACTTATTGAATTAATAAATGTGTAAAAAGTATTTATAAATTTAAAAGAAATTGATTTAATAAGAAAAGAAAAATGATTTCCACGCTAAATATTTTTCAGTGAAAAGAAAAAAGATATATTTGTTCTACTTAATTTTTTTTTCTAAGTTTGATAATTAATGGCCAATAGGGTTGACGGGTTGCGGGGGAAGAATGAGCCAGCAGTTGTCACAATGAACACTCATTTTCACAAATTGAGATAATCTCAGTTTCTATCAGTTGAATAAAAATTCTGTATTTATTCAACTAATTTTGTAATCTATATATGAAGAAAAAATATATCATAGAATTAACATGAAAAACTCAATGGAAATAAATTAAACGAAAGTGTTAAATATTGCGATTAAAAGATATATTACGTAAATGATTTAAACGTCTAGAATTATGAAATTTGTAGATTATTTTAGTACAACATTTATGCTACTACAAATTATGTATAGAAATACAATGCAAAAAAAAAAAAATTAAAATATATTAACACAAAATTAGGAATTTTTTTTTTCAATACGTGTATAAGCTTATTTTGAATAGCATTATTCAGAAAACAATATCTTTAAGTGGAAACACACATTCGGTCAAACATCTACGTCTTTTAAGGAAATTTTTTCTTATGCGGAGGCATCTAGCTGAAGCACACAATAACAGTCAAAGTCAATAACGTATTTTTTTCTCCTTTTGACATGGGTAATTTTTACTAGAGTTTTGCGACGTTTATCGCAATTTATCTTCTTGTTTCAGGGCCAAACTAGCCGAGTGGCTAGCGCTCCACCACTTGATACCACAAATTGCGAGATTGAGCTACGGTGGTGCCATGTATGTTTTTAGTGGTCGTGAATCCACTTTAAACCGTAGGTCTCGGTCTAACAGGATCGTAGAGCGTTAAGGAGGTATTGCTATTCCGCGTCCGTAGCTTATCTTCAAGCTACATGCACCTCCTGAGTAGTGCTAAGTGAGTAACGTCGACGCAGCGCTTGCCGTAAGGCATCCAAGACAATTATCTAAGTGTTTGCCAGCTGCATTAGAACAAAAAAAAGTCTTGTTGTATGTTGGGTTCGTTTGGTAATATAATTTTTATTTTCTTCTTCTTTTGATTTCCCTTTCAGGTAAGTCACCTGCATTTATTTTCACATTTTTGTTAATGTCTTAAGGTGAACTAGGAAGGCCCACTGAGTGGGCGTGCTTAGAGTTTTGACATGGCAATAATTTAAATCCTAATATCATAGAATGTACCTCCGAAGTTGATCTTACTCTTATTTCTCATCGGGTCATAATTTCAAAACTGAAAATAGCATATAAAAATGGCGCTCGTTCCTTTCTTATTGTATTTGAGGTGCCAAATGACGCAATATTTAAAGCACATCCCAGAGTTCTAAAAGAAAACGCACCGTCTAAAGGAACTACCGTGAAGTATATTGACTATAAGCGTATCATTCGACAAGCAAATTAATCATTTCTACTTCTATGATACCGCAATAGAATTAGCGATCATAAAAGCCGTTATGGTTGACCCTGTCAAAGCATCTCTTCACCCAAAAAAAGATTTCCACCCGATTTCTGCTACATAACATTCATACAGACATATCACTTGCAGAGCTCGCATGAGAATTGGGAGAAGAAAATAATATCTCGGTCATAGAACTCAAGCGATTTGCAAGAAAACCAGCAGCACGGACATTTATTAAACCTGTTTTAGTTACTATATTCGTGCCAGAATAATTAGATTATGGCTTGAGCAACAAAAAAAATCTCTGTTTGATTATAAAAGCCGTCAATGCCGAAACTGCCCTTCTTAGACTCACGCAACACATAATTATAAAAATTCAATTGTTTGTGAATTCTGCAGCATCAAACATCCTACGGACTCGTGTTCAGCACAAATGTTCTATTTAATCTGTAGTTTTATCTATTTCTTCGGTTTTCAAATTTACCATTCTTATTTATATTCTTTTGGTTGCTAGAAAGTACAAACAACGTTTATTTCATTTTAAAAGGAATTTTTAAGCCATCATAGGCAACGATTTCTAGATTTTCGAGTTTTAGAGTAGTTCCTTTATAAGGGTTTTATTTTCACTCCTGTCAAATTGTTTTGTCTATTGTATTTTAAAGAAGCATTTGGATAAATTGTGATAAAGCACCGTCAGCGAGCAGGCATCTCAAAGTAGCCAATCAAATGTTGATAATGTAAATAACACGTTTGCGTGAGGTTAGTAAGCGATCGCCAAACATCTTGGGTAACGTCAAATGAACCCTCAACGATCAAAATCCCGTCAATTTTAATGATATTTTGCGCATTGTTTTAATATTGTTTTTCTGATTTACTGCCTTTGAAAATATGCCTCCATATCTTCATTACATTTATTTTCAATGTATTAACTGTTCGGAAAAGTTTTTCTTGCAATAAAGTTAGGAGAATCATTTATTCAAACATGAAGATTGTGCGACTAATGTAATTAATCAGAAATTTCCACCTTTTGAAAACCAGAAACAAAATGAAGAGCTTATTAATAATTTCATATCATTGAAATGTCTAAGGGATTTCTGAAATGATTGGTATTATAAAGAATACATTTTACCACAAATGGATGAAAGTGATTCTGAGCCTTCGATAAATATATTTTCCTAAAGAATACCAAGTTCCAAGAATGAAACAGAAGCTACATCAACAGAATCTATAGTTAAGAAATCAAAATTAAATGGAACTAAATGTAATGATAAAGTAGTTTCATCTCATAATTTAGAATATGTTAATAATTCTGATCTAAAACTCCTATTTATTCCTAACTGTATTCCTATTTATAGTAAATGCAAGAAAAAAAGTATCTTGTAAGAAAGGAGACATAACAAATAAGATGGTGTCAATTGTTAAGGTCAAAGATGCCTTAATGAAATCATCTGAAAACTTTATGTAAAAACATGTTAAATGTGTCGAAGAAATGGTCCATTGGAAAAGGGAAAAAAGTATGTACATTTTGTGATGATTGCGGACATTAATGAGAAAAATGCATTAGAAATGTAATGTTATCATTACCTATAGCTTTATTAGAACTCAACCCGTACAGATCGGACTACTTACCATAGAATCAAAGAACATATAAACAAATAAAAATTACTAAGGCAAAAGACCAGACATTCTTAACAAAACAGACCAAAAGATTTTAAAAGCAGAAAAATTAAGTTAAATGTTCTAAGTATAAAAATTAAAAAAATAATAAAAGCATCATGCTAAAAATCCATGTGATCAGGACATGTTTTCTCTGGCCCTCCAGTAAAGAGAAAACAAATCACCATTCTGTGGTAAATTAGAGTCCAGTCCTGAGCAAACACGTATATGAGTCTTATTCATTTTTTCTCTGTCTTTCGTAAAACACATAACTAATAATTCATTGTAATAGTTCATTATAATCTGAGGAGTTATTGAATACTATGTTAAAAAAAACCCTTTCAGGATAATAATAATAATAATAATAACTTATGGAGATAATAACAATGATAACAGGTTGAATGGTTTGGTTTGTCGCTCTACGGTCATCTTCTGAATACTTTAGGCTAAATAGACCGGGACCTACAGTTTAACGTGGATTCTGAACCACAACAAACATCCATGCCATAGCAAGGATTTAAACCTGAAGCCTTCGGTACAACGGCCAGAACAGGTTGAATGGTTAGAATGCATGGTATATCATTAATTTTAGAATAAAAGAATTTTATTTTGTTACTAAATTCTTTTGACATAATGAGAACTTAAGAAAAAAAAAGATTGCTGTAGATTTTAATTATTGGTTTGTGTATCAAAATGCAAGCCTATAAAGATTTTTTATAAAAAAGTATTATATTTATATTACTTAATTCATCAAGTTTGAATAATATAAGGCGTGATTTTATTCTTTCAATATTGTTTATATTTCAAATATTATATCTTTCATGTTAATATGTAAGTTAAAGATATTTTAAAGATTCTGATGTTATTTTTTAGACATAATTATTTATTACAAATTTTGTTGTTTAATCCATTTAATGATTAATTTTAACAATTAATTTTTGCTGATTAAATTCGAGAAAGTTTTAACTGTCTGAAATAATTAACTTATATTGATGAGTATTTGATTAAGTACATTAAGCGTATGTTTTGTTTAGTGATGTGCAATTGAAATATTGTGTCTTGCTTTTAAAGAAATGTTACAATTAGTAACAAAGATGTGAAGTAACAAGTTTCCAAAATTTGTAAATATACTGTATTGAAAGGTTTTGAAGAAGTGTCAAGCAAAAGCATTATTAGTGTCAAGCAAAAGCAATAGAAATATTTCCAAGGATTTGATTTGATTCTTCAGTATAATAACTAATATTGTGAATTTTATATTTTTCATTTGTAATTTAGAATAAATAATGTATTTTTCTTCATAAAGAATAAGTATATAGTTTAGAATAGAGAGTAGAATATATGTATTTTAATTTAAATAATTTAAAGGGGCTTATTTATGAAAATAATTTTGGGAAATTGACTCAAAAATAATTTTATACATGAATAAATATTTACAAAACTGAAACAAACAAACATCTTGTGGTGTAAAAAATATTCGTACATCAGGCATATATAGGCCAATACAATCGTAATATTTCAGCCAATACCTTGTAGGATATCCTTTAGCTCGAATAACTGCCTTGAGTCTCTTTGGCATCGATTCCACCAATTTTGCTGTTATTGATTCATCCCATTCTTGATTAAGATCCCATTCCAAACCATTTTTATTAGAAATATGTCTGGATTTAATATTTTTATCAAGAACGTCCCATAAATTCTCGATGGGGTTGAGGTCCGGCGATTGAGGAGGAAATTTCATGAACTTTGGGGTATTATATAGTATCCAGAGCCTTGTGTTTCGGGCTGTGTGCTTGGGGTCGTTATCATGCATGAAAACGTAATCACCATTCAAGCCCATTTTTGTTGCACTAGAAAATAAATAATTTTTTAAAATGTCAATATAAAGTTGAGGATTCATAATGCTTTTAATAAAGACTAATTTGCCACCCCAGAAGCACTCATACAAACCCAAACAAGCAGACTTCCACCCCCATGTTTCACTGTTGGCACTAAATTCTTAGGATGCATTTCTGTATTGCGCTTTCTCCATACCATTCGTCTCCCGTCCGATCCAAATATGTTGTATTTACTTTCGTCTGTAAAGATAATCTTTTTCCAGAAATCTGGACTTTCATTAACGAATTGCTTGGCGAAAGACAATCGCAGCTTCCGATTCTTCTCACTAACAAATAATTTTCATTACGCAACACGGCCATGGAAACCTTCATTTCTGCATGCATTTCGAACAGTACTTACGGAGACTGCTGTTCCCATGTTCTTTAGTTCTGATGTTAATGTAGTAGCACTTATTTTGGGATCCTTCTTTAATGAACGTACCAGAAACCGTCTGTCAGATGATGTCAATAGACATGGTCTCCCAGTACGAGAACTGTTTGGAACCTTTCCAGTGGCAGCAAACTTTTTTATGATTGACTGAACAGTTGAACGGGGTCTACCGACCAGAGCAGAAATCTTATTGTACGATTTACCCTTTTTACGGAGTTTTAAAATCAGTTCTCCTTCGGAAACACTTGTCTTTTTACTTTTACGACTCATTACAGAATTTCTAGTTTCTTACTACATTAAAATTTCCACTTTTAATGTAACCTTTTAAGTAACTTACAAGATGACGTCAATTAACTACATCGTAATGGCTAAACCAATCACAAAATAACTAAAAAAAATTGGCATTTCTTTTAGTGTACGAATACTTTTTACACCACAAGATGTTGGATTGTTTCAGTTTTGTAAATATTTATTCATGTATAAAATTATTTCTGTGTCAATTTCACATGAAACTAGTGAAAATATGTTCTATTATATATTTATAATTAATTAAAATGGAATTTATGTTTATAATTTTTATGAACGGATCTCTTTTAAATCAATTGTCGTACTGTGCGAATACTTTTTACACTCACTGTATATTCCAGAATACTACGAATAGTGAAGTTGACAATTTTGATGAGATATCATGAACGACATCCTCAAGAGTTTGCAATAATTGCTTTGATCACATTGAGTTTTTTAATAGATTTCTTTTTAATATAAAAAAAATGTTGCCAAAATTACCAAGATTTATTAGACCAAGAATTCGAGCATATAGTTTCCATGGAATATTAGTGTTATGAATTTGTAAATGGTGATGTGGAACTTGTTTTTTGTTTGAAAAATTAACTGCTTTACTTTTTTCTGATTGGAGAATGAAATGCCAAGTATTATACCATTGTGAGATTTTATGTAGTGAAAACTGGAGATTAGTGAGAACTGTTTCAAGTTTATAGTCACTGCTGAAAAAAAAAGGTGTCGTCAGCATAAATTAGGCATTCAGTATGATTAGGGATGACTTAAAAAATATCTTGTATATAGATTGTGAAAAGGAAAGTGATGAGAATACTAACTTGTTGCACATCCTGTGTGGAAAAGAATTTCATCGTAACAGTGTTTCTCCATTAGACTATAAAATTCATGTTGTTGATGAAATTGTATATCCACTTTGCTGCGTGCCTTTGATTCCCAACTGTAAAAGTTTGTAAATTAATCCGTCTCTCCAAACGGATTCATAAGCAGATGATATATCTAGTTTTATAAAGATAAAAAACTTTTTCATATTCTTGGCTTCAACAATTTTATGGGGAAGAAGTGATAAAATGTATATATAGTCTTTAAAAGGAATGAATCCGGAATGATTAAAATGAAATCTGAGAATTGAAGGAGTCTTTAGAGTACGATTCTTTCGAATATTTTACTTAAGGTGGAAGTTAAAGCTATTGGGTGATAAGATGCAACAGAACTTATTTTTAATTGGTTTGAGGATCGGAATGACTTGAGTAGTGAGCATTCTTCCGGGATGTTGCCTGCGATCCAAATATTATAAAAATTCGTAGAAGTTGTTGAAGGTAGTAATTGGGAAGAATTTTGATGAATTTAGCTGGAATTCCGTCATATCCCAGTGAAGTATTGGGAGTGGATTTAATTGCATCAGTAAGTTCAACGAAAGAAAAAGGATTATTAAAATCATGAGTGGAATCTTCAGAAAAATCCAAAGGAGTAAAATGAAAAACGGAAGATTTATTGAAGTGAAATGTCAAGAGATTAGCTTGTTGACCAGCGTCGGAAATGACGGAGTTATTGCTGTTGCGAAACATTTTGCTATTATCTGGAGTATCCTGCCTCTTGTGAATTTATTTAATGATTTTGTAAATTCTACCATTAAATCCCGTAGAGTCGCAGTATTTTCTATTCAGTTGCGAGATAATCGACGAAGAGTGGCAGAAGTTTCTTTATATGCGATCCAGAAATCCCTGGAAAATTGGGATTGAGCTTTATATAAGAGATTTCTTTTGTGACGGAGGAGATTTTCGCACTTTGGATTCCATCAAGGTTGAAATGGTTTATGAGAAATAATGTGTTTCTGAGAATTACTATGTAACTGGTTGGAGAGAGAAACTTGTAGATCAGAATAAGTTTGAAATGTTGCCAATGAATGATGATGATCTTGGATATATTGAATAAGTTTAGGCGAAATTATGGTTTGTCTAATTTTTAAATTGGTGATTGATTTGGAAATACAGTTGAATTGGTAAATGATCTCTGTCAAATGGATCTAAATGAACTCAGAAAGAAATATTGGGGTAAATATCTGCACTTGCGATGGATAAATCGAGAAGAGAGGACTATGAAGATGTAACATCGTATGGTATGGTATGGTATATAGTATATGATATGGTGTGAGTTTTTATATTAAGAATGAAGAAATGGTTGTCAAGAAACCAATTCATTAGAATTTCGGAATTGTTGTTATTAGAGGATGAACCGAGAACAGGATGTTTAGTATTTAAGTCTCCGAGGATAATAACAGAGGAAAGTAGGTGTTATTAGATTGCTTCTAGCCATTCAATGGTGAATTTACCTTTGGGAGAATAAATATTGACTAATAAAAAATACTTATGACGGAGATGGATCGAAATTGCTTGAATTTCATTATCCGATTGTGGAAGATTTAGGATATTAATAGAACTACAAGAAAAAGAAGTATCAATGGCGATCATCAAACCTTCCCTTTTCGTGTTGTTCGATTTGTTTTTTCGGAAAATGTGTTTGCCAGGTAAATGAAAAAACGTCGTTGTTATTGAGAAAAGTTTCTTGGATTACAAAAATATGAGCAGAATTGAAAAATTTTAGAAGCCATGGTCTTTTGGCTCGAATGCTTAATGCATTCCATTGAATGATGTGTTAAGTATGAAAGAACACTGGAAAAGAAAATTAAACTGAACAAGTAAAGAAAAAAGTATCTACTATGAATTCTACAGAATTTTACTATGTTTTCATGTCTGACTGATCAGAATGTAGTTGATTAAAAGATATAACATTCTTTAAAGGACTTTGTTCCGAATGAAGAGAGATGGGATTATCTAATTCCTGTAAAAATTCAGATCCGTATTTTTTGCGTTTAGGTGTCTTTTTATCTTTGATGTTCGAGATTTGAGTTGTAGATAAAGGGTAAGAAAGTCTTTTTAAAGTTTGTCCGATTGAATTAAGAGCTGCAGTAGAATTAGTGGATAACTGTTGAAGAGATTCTTGAAAAGATGCGGCATGAGCCTGGCAAAAGTCTGTAATTAATTTTCGTGTGTTTAGTGAATGTTGATGAAACATCTGAGATATTTCCCCTTTGGTGATCAAGCCGGAAGGCTTAATGGATGCTGGCGTGAGTTGGGATGCGTAAGTATCTTCAGTTATAGGATGGTAGGCTCTGCGTACCTCGATGAAAGATAATCGGTTTAGATTTCCTTTTCCTCTGCCTTTTTGAGCACTTTAAATCTGAGGCTTTATGATCTTCTCCACATTGGGTACACTTAAGAATTAGTGAAGTGCAAGTTAAAGCGTTGTGGGGGCCTCTGCATTGCTCACATGCTAGAGTATTTTTACACGAATTAGTTGGATGTGTAAACGAAAAACAGTTCTTGCACTGTCGAGGTTTATCAAAAACAAGTAATATAAAATTTTATAATTTTTTTAAAAATCAATTCCTACTTTTTTTCACTGTATTTCAGAAAATCCTTTATTAATAACTTTCATTCATTTTTTAAGTTTATCTGGCGCCATCTATTGGTGGATATATGAAACTTAAATTAAAAAAAAATGAAATTAATTAATTAAATTTAATTACTGAAATAACATTTGAAAAAACTGTATTAATATCAAGTGTCATCCACAACAAGTTAAAAAAAAATGCATTTGAACTTGAGTAGATGAATAAAAAGTATTTTACGAACGATTGAAAATTTGAACAAGATATATATTGGGACAGTGTGAGCTAATAGAAGGAATTGATAAAAGATATACCTTTTGTCGTGTTAACCATATTTTAGTGTATTCCGGCATGATAGTGCCGACAATAGTTAACAACACAAGGGATGAAAAAGATGTTTTTTTAATATTAACAAAACGATGTAGTTCAGCTACCGAAAAAGGATTCTCTTCCTCAAGTTCGGTAGCTAAATCTTCCAGTTTTATACCCAAGGGTATGTCGTGGATGAGAAAACGAATACTTGCAGATTCTGGGTAAAAGAAAGCTATTACAGAAAGTCCCATAATAGCCTTAATCTTAACTACACTCATGTCCATAAATTAAGGATAATTCAGAATCACACAGAAATTGAACTCTAAAATAAAAATTTCACCTGTAGAATTATCACACACATCTTGAAGAAGAATATGCATGTTACAGGAAACCACCAGATGGCGCGGATAGTACGTCACAATGACGAGAGTGTAAGAGAGGGGTATATAAGGAATGGTGGCAAAGAAGTAAAATTGTTCACGAGCGCTTTAAAAGCCTTTCATTGCAATAACAGCATAGTTATGGCACAAAGAAAGCATTTGGATGATTTTTTACGTGGTAGAATTATCGGACGACTGGAATGTGGACGTACCCAGCTGGAAGTATCCGAGGAACTTGGAATCGCCCAGAGTGTCATCTCCAGGCTTTGGCAACGATTCCAAGATGATGGTAATGTGAGTAGATGTCACAGAAGAGGTCGCCCCCGAGTTACAATGCCGAATGAGGACCGGTATTTAGCTGTTACTGCCAAAAGAAACAGACGGAGCACAGCATCAGACCTGTCTCGTCAGCTCTCTTCAGCTACCGGTACGACAGTTTCAAGGCAGACCGTGCACAGACGCTTAGGGCACATTGGTCTATATGTTCGTAGGTCTGTCAGATGTGTTCCACTTACCGCAACTCACTGTCGCCTGCGATTAACCTGGAGTAGAGAGCATGCATTGTGGACACCGCAACAGTGGTCTTGTGTGATGTTTTCCGACGAGTCCAGGTTTAGTTTGCAGTCTGATTCTCGCCGGACTTTCATATGGAGAGCGCCAGGTACCCGTTACCACCAAGAGAACACAATTGAACGACACCGTTACAGTGGTGCAGGATGGCTCGTTTGGGGAGGAATTATTCTTGGTTCCAGAACTGACCTGCATGTTCAGAGTATAACGATGACAGGCCACATCTATCGATTTGTCATTCTGGAACAACATGTACGTTTGTTTCGGGGCGGCATGGGCGCTGAATTTCTGTTTATGGATGACAACGCCCGTTCTCACCGTGCAAACATTATAGACGAATGTCTTCAATTGTCGGATATCACCCATATGGGTTGGCCAGCATATTCACCGGACTTGAATCCAATAGAGCATGTGTGGGATATGCTTGGCCGACGAATTGCAACCCGTCAACCCCCTCCCACCTGTCAACCGGAACTTCGGAGGGCATTGCTTGATGAGTGGTGTAATATTACCCAAGATCAGATTGATAATTTGATACTTAGCATGCCTAGGCGTTGTAAGGCGTGTATTCCATCGTCCGGGAGACATACTCCATATTAACCATCATACTAACCCTGTTATACTGTTTTTGTAAATAGGTTCTTTTTTGAAATTTTCTCCAGGGAGTAAAAATCGCAATTTTTATTAATTATGTCAAACATCTTGCATATTTTTTGCTCTTTACCTTTTGTTTAATAAATAGACTTTATAAATAAGTCACATTTGTTTTGCTTCTGTCTCTTTCTTTGCCTGAACTTCATTATCCTTAATTTATGGACATGAGTGTAGTTTTTTGGCAGTTTGTAAATGATCAGTAAATAATAACAGTTTTCCTTGACGGGAGAGGCTCATATCGTCGATGTACTTGAGTGAAGTCACTTTCGAGGCAAAGTTATCTTTTAGGATCTTGTGGTGAGCCTCAGGTATTGCCTTGTCTGGAACTTCGTATTTAAATGTAAAAGATTTAGCATCGTGTTGGGGATCTATCTACAAATTTTCCAAAATGCCAAGTCGGGATTTAAAACTTAAATCCTCTTCTGAATAATACTCCATTGAAGAAATGCTTGATGGGGCACACACCATGTTGCAAAACAGGAAATAACCCAAAAAATTACAAGAAGGTATCAAATTTGTCCTACACAAGACACTAGATTAAGAAAAAAATAATCCGTAAAGGAGGAAAAAAGCGAAAGGAAAAAGTTATAAATTGTATCTTAATTGGACGATTAGTATTTAAAAAAACAATTATAGTTACCACCTTTGGTAAAGACGAAAAATTGCGAGAGTAATTGGATGAAATTGGCGTTTTCAAAAGCACTCAACGTCAACCGCGCTTTTTCTTCTTGATTTGTAATGTGATATAATGCTTTAATTTAGTTGACACCGTCGAGCAATTGGAAAGTTTCTTTACAAGAGGCCCAAAACAGTGCCTTTGCGACTTTTTTTCCTCAGCGAAACTGATTTTCTTCCTAAAGGTTTCCCTTTTCGTATGCAAGATGCTGTAGTTGAAATCGTCACAGCATTTTTCTTCAGGGTGTTGCTAATTACTTTACTTTGCGTGTTATATACTTATGTAGACTTTTATTTTTATTTTCAGCATATATAGCTAAATAGGAATGGATAATAACCAAGAAATAATAAAAGAATAAAAATTAAATTATAAACATAAATCGAAAACATCCACAAATTTACTTTTGTTAAAAAAGTACTTAAAAATGAACTTGCATTTTTAGTACTGTACTAAAATAATGTAATTAAATAAAGTTAATACAATAAATTTGTGTAAAATTAAAATTTAAAAGCAACAGGCTAAAATAAAAAAAGAAAGAACATGAATTATTAAAAGAAACGAAAAGAAAAAATGTAAAACTTTTGTACAGTTAGGATTAATTGCAGATGCCATTTTTTATGGTCCATATTACTAGATTAAATATTATATATGTAATAGATTAAATATCATTTATTATATATAATATTATTATAGTCTTTATTACTAGATTACCATTATCCATATTATTAGCTACTTATTCCTCAATCACAACATCCATGTCTCTTCACATAAGAGTAGCACTCGAAAGAAAAGGAATATCATAGATGGACCATATTAACCCCATTATAAAGTAATTTATTAATTTAGCACCGCATCATAATCATGTAAACATTTCATCAAAATATAATGTGCGATTTTTGTAAAATATTAAAAACAATTGGTCCTGTCTTTTTTAAAATAAACTCATGTTTGTGAAAATTGCAACACCATGAAAGAATCGTCATAATTGAATGAAATTTAATATACATTTGCGTGGTAGTAGTACAAATAAATGATTAGATGTTCAAAGCAAACAAACAATAACAAGAGATTGGAATCAGTATTTTGTGTAGCCACCACGCACCGCAATAAGTGCTGCTACACGACATGGCATGAAGAGCATTCCATATTGTTTGTATACGCACCCAAAGTTCGTCTGCAGAAGCAACAGGACGATGATCACGAGCGAGACGCCGACCAACGAAATCCCACACATGTTCAATCGGCGAAATATCCGGGGAATACGCAGGCCAAGGAAGAAGCTGTAACTGCCGCGTTGCAAAGAAGGATTGAACAGTCCTTGCGATATGAGGGCGGGCATTGTTCTGTTGAAATACAGCGCCTGGCAAGTTTTGAAGGAAGGGAACAGCTTGGGGCTGTAGAACTTCACTGATGTACCGGTTGCTGTTCAGATTGCCCACAATTCTTAGCAATTGAGATCGTCCATGATATGCTATGGCACCCCAGACCATAACTCCGGGTGTTCGTCCACTGTGGCGTTCGATAATGCACTCCGGAAGGTGGCGTTCACCGGCATAGTGTCTGGCACAAATGCGGTCATCATGGTACCACAAATTAAAGCGGGATTCGTCAGAAAACACGACATGCTGCCAATCATCACGCCAGTCTCTATGCTGAACGGCCCATTGTAGCCGCATGCTGTGATGGTTTAGCGTGAGAGGGATCCTGTATAAAGGAGTCCTTGCGCGCAGTCCACGCTGCAGCAGACGTCTACGAATTGATGAAGCACACAATGAAACACCTGTAGCTATTGACCACTGTGCTGCCAATTGTCTAGAGGAAGCTGTCAGCGCCATGCGGACCAGGTGTCTATCATCGCGAGCTGACGTCCCATTTCGGGGTCCCCTCCCGGATTTCCGAGTTGTCCGACACTTGTCCGTCCACTGCTTCCAAAGAAGCATCACTGTGCTGCTGTTACGCTGCACACGAGCGGCTACTGCACGATAAGACAATCCAGCTTCACGAAGGCCGATGATTCTCCCCCGTTCAAACTCTGTAAACTGTTCAAATCTCGCTCTCTTTCGTCGAAGAGACATAAGTAACGATTGAGCTAACGTTTACCACTAGCAGATAACCACCGATAACCATACACGCCTCTCTACAGCCGTCTATTTATTCGGATCCATCTGACGTTCAGAGGGCGCTGCTCAGCATACGCATGCGCTACGGAATTGAAATTCTAATCATTTGCATATCATGCGCTAATTTGCATTTGCTGAAAAGTTCAGCTCACTAGCTTAAGTCCGTCATGGTGTTGCAATTTTCACAAACATGAGTTATTATACCAAAAACTGAATCCAATATGGGAAAACATTTAAAGTCATTTAAAATAGAAGGATGAAAAATGAAAAAAGGTATTTTAATATCCATTGAGTTTAAGATAATTTAAGATGAGATAAAAACATTTATAAGATAAAAACATTAAGTCCTTCATGGTGTTGCAATTTTCACAAACATGAGTTTATTTTATTTAAATTAAAAAAGGAATTTTGCAAATCTTTGTTTAGAATGTTTAAAATCATCATAATTTTATTACATCCCCCCTATCAATGGAAAGTCATATAGGTCCCTGGGCAGATTTTAAGAAGAAAATCCACCCAATAATGAAAGAAGGACGGGAGATTTTGTTGATGTTAAATTGCGATGGTAACATTGAAAAGACCTGATGAGAATGAGAAATGACTAAATTTAAAAGCACCCACGATGAGTAAGGAAAAAATAGAAATATACAGTGAGATGGATAAGAAGTTGGCTGTCATAACGAGTCTTCAACAACTTCACATATTCCGAAGAGTGCAAAATTACTCTGCTGTGTGGGCACTCGAGAAAAATAAGAGGATCGAATCAATTATGGAATGATCCTGATTTGCTGATGAAGGAATACATTGTTCGTCAATAGAGGCGATGAAATCTAAATGTTCCTGTGGCCAGTATCTTAATTAAGCTGTCCACTGATGGACAGTGGTATTTTCAGACCTCTGAATAAAAGAATGATGATAATGATGATTCTGGCAGTAAAATGAAAGAAATCCACTGTTGCTGAATAGCCCGAAGTTGTAACGAGTTCAATTGTGAACGTAAGTGACTATTGCTTTAAATAAACTTTTTTTTTGGTAGCAACACAAAGACTGTTGTTTTGAAATCGTGTTTATATAGAAATAATTTGTTTTATGATAATGTTAATTAGAGTCGTATTTATCTTGTGACATCGTTAATTGTTGTCGTACAAATCTATGTCTTGCATTTCTTAACTTTTTGTGATATTATTAATTGTAGGCTTATGTTAGCAATTGAAGTATATAATCATAATTCTACGTTTTGCAATTATTAACTTTTATAGTGATAGTATTTACATTTATTTATATGGTGGTATGTGTACAGTACTGTCTATTGTATTGTTTCGCATTGTTTTTATGGAGATGATTTTATTATTGCAGTTAACCGCTATTCTGAATCTAAGTGTTTGTCCTAAGATATATTCATTTGCCTATATTACAAATAATTAAAATATATTTTCATTTAAAACCATGAGATTTGCATTTATTTTATGTAACGTCAGTGAGTGTTTCTCTTTTTAATTGTAAGCTCTGAATGCCATATTAGTGATTTTCAACCCTATTCGTTGATTAGCGAGATAGGATATTTCGGTATATTAGAGACTGTATGCTATATATATATATATATATATATATGTTATTCTTAGGGCATCTAAAACCCACGTATGTCCCAGAGATTGCAATGGAATGAACGCTTTTTATGACATTTAATGTTAAAAACATTTGTTGATGCTAAAACTATATGCATCTAACAAAAAAATTTATATTCTAAACAAAAAGATTGATTGACAAGTAGTATATCAGTATAAAAAAAATATGTTAAAAAGATGTTTCTGCCTTAAAAATTGAATTGCCCTAGGTAAAATAGAATGATAAAGCCCCGTGATAAATACGTTTCTACTATTGTTAAATCGAAAATTTTAACTATAAAATATAGAAATTGCTAAGACTTTAACAAATAATTAAACATCAAAGAAAAATATAATTACAATATAGTAGCCTTTTTTTACCTAAAAAAACATTCAATTATGTCTAGGCCATACAATAAATTATAAAATTATTTTTCCTTTGATTAAATTATCATCCCTAAAATTGTTTTTCTCCTAATTATTTTTTTCCTAAAATTCATTTTATGAATTAAACAAATCAACTCATTTTCCTTTCTCATTTGAAAATTAAGTATAACATTTGTCTAGAATTAAAAGAAAAAGGATATTATAATAATAAAAAAATCTTTATGTTATATAAATATAATCAATTTAACCTTTATACTAAATATTGCTATTAATATATAAAATTAAAAAAAAAACAGCAATTCGTTATGCAACAAAACAAAATTTTAATGCACAAGTCGTAGGTTGTCTTGGCAAGAGTAGACAATTAAAAGTTATTTACAAACATAATTTAATCATTAGTTTATTATAAAGTAGAGAAATTCAACAAACTATTTTTCTGGAATTAAATTTTATGTGTAACGAAAATGTATTAAGAAAGGATGTAAACTAATAACTGGAAAAAAAATGAATCAGTTTTTAATAATAAAAAAAAATCACAACATAAAGTAATGCAGTATTTGAAGTGAATTCCGATATCTACATAGATCAATTTTTATTTGCAAACAGAGTTTTAAAGCTATCTAATTCCAACAAGAGTCAACAAATATCATGTCATTGAATTGAAGTGCTTTGCAAATAGAAAGTGACTAAAAAGGGTAAAGAAAAGCAAGATCAAAATAGAACTTTCAGTTCATTTTAAAAAATAAACAAGTATTTCTATCCAAGAAACATCCACTTCCCATGCTACGAAAAAATAAACTTGTCCATAAGAGATGTCTTCGGTTAGTTTTTGAGAGGTAAGTATATAGATTTTGCTATAGGTTTCTTCTTTTGTTGTTTAAGTGCCATTTGTTTTAATTATTAAATATTCCTCAGAAAAATACTTAAAGATTTAAAATAATAAATTTTTTTACCTAAAGATTTAAAATAATTAATAATAAACATTTTATGATAATGAGCTTTGGAAATAAATCTATACAATTTTTTTTTCTTGAAATATTGACAAATCTATGAAGAATAAATCCATTATCAAAAATACTGTGAAGAATATTTGGATTGATATCATGGAAGCATTGTATAACGTCGGAATGTTGTTGAGTTTTATTTATTTTTATAATTTTGATAATACCAGTATCGAAAATCGTAAATCGGCGTAGAAAGAATCGTCGCAAATCTAAACCAATCCGATGGTGGCCTGACTAATTGTCTGGAGCTGCGTTGCCCCTTTTCAGTTTGGGAATGATGTGGGAGAGAAGAAGTCTGATTGGGCTCTGTGATGCTCTATGGTCATATGAGACCGGAACCTTCGGCTTAAAGTGTATTCCGAACCACTGCAAAACTCCGTGGCACAGCGGCCTGATGACCAATTGGCTAGCGCTCTGGCCGTTGGTATCACAGGTTTCAGATTCGAATCCTGGCGGTAGCGGGAATGTTTGTTAGTGGTTCAGAATACCCTTTAAACTGTAGGCCCCATTCAAATTAGTCTAAAATGTCCAAAAAAGGACAGTAGAGCGACAAACCAAACCAAACCGAGCTGTATCACACCTCGCATTGTCCTGCTGGTAGATACCATCATACTGAGGGAAATAATTCGCATGTAGGGGTGGGCATGGTCCGGAAGGACATATGCGTACTTGTGCTGATCCATCGTGCCTTCCACAATGATGAGTGCACCCGATGAACGCCAGGAAAACATTCTCCAAACCATAATGCTCCGTCCTCCAGCTTGGATCATTCCTGCAATTATTGCAGTGTGTCTGCTATCAGACGTTTCACGCCGTATACGCCAACGTCCATCTGTCTGATGGAGCATAAAACGTGATTCATCGGAAAAAGCCACCTGTCGCCACTCTGTGGACGACCAGTTTCGGTACGGGCGTGCAAATTCCAGCCTTCGTTGCCGATGAACAGCAGTCAGCATAGGTGCATTAATCAGGCGTCTGCTGCGGAGTCCCATGCACAGAAACGTTCGCTGAACCGTTGTTGCGGATACACTCTTGATAGCCCTTTGGTTCATCTGGGCGGTCATTTGCTCAACAGTTGCCCGTTTATTCGCCCGAATGCATCTCCGTAGCCTTCGTTTGCCTCTGTCATCTATAGCTCGTGGTGCACCACATGTGCCAGGCCGCTGATTTTGGATAGTGCCATTTTGCCATGCACGGTATACTTTTCCGAAATGCTTCCACCCTTGGCCCGAAAGTCAATAATCATGCCCTTTTGGACGTCGAATAAATCGCTATGTTTCTGCATTACACCAACGATTGAAATGCTTTCCGATGCCCTAGGTCATCCTTTATATACACTCCACTGCAATGTGCTGCCACCTGCCTTTTGTGATTGGTTATTTCACGTTGAAGTCGAAAGTAGGTGGTGGTCACATTAATGTGACTGGACTGTGCATATAAACCGTTTTCTAACATTGGCATCTGTGTTTGAAAGGAAATTTTTTAAAGTATCATATTTCGTTTCAGACAATTTTTCTTCCTTGTGAATTTTTTTAGCAACATCATTTCTTTTTCTCTGACTTCATTTACATCTTTTTGCTGGTAATTAACAACAGCCATCTATCATGAGGTGCATTCGAATACACCCTTTTCTTTTTCTTAGATATTCGATCTAACTGAGGATGCATGGTACAAGGAATTTTCGATCATATATTTATTTTCAGGATTTAAATCATATAAATGAGGGTACTTTTGTACCAAATTTATTATAAATTTGCAAAAAGAGATATATTTTAATTACGACACAGAGGAAAAAAGACTACAGGAATCATACTATTACTACACCATACCACTGTGTCTAGATCTGATTCTCCCTATACAGTTTGGGAATGATGTGGGTAAGAGAACTGACTGGGCTCCATGACCCTCTACGGTCATATGCGACCGGGACGTACGGCTTAAAGTGGATTCCGAACCAATATAAACATCCATGGAACCAATGGGACTCGAACACAAAACCTGTGGTACCGAGTATCCAAAACCTGTGGTATCTAGAATGTATTTCTTACCATAAGAAAAGCAGCTGTAAAAGATATTCGATCCTTATTGATTCACATGATGCGTCAAACGTTTGAAAGTTAAAAGTTGGCCAACTTTGATCGATCGTTTCTGGCTTCGCGAGTTGAGACATATGATTGGTCACAGCTTTAAGCTTCGCCGCTTTACAACGTTGCTTAGAACTATTTTAGAACCTGCATAAATAGAGGATAAAAACATATTTAATGTATTTTTAATGGCGTCCTAATCATTTAATATCAAATATAGGTGTTATTTAGTTCGATTAATTATTTTTTCAACATTGTAAATAATACCAAGAAGGGGACTATTTACATACTCTTAATATATATAATTGTAAAACTGTAATAGATCTTCGCAACAGTGAAATATAATGAACAAGAAAACTTAGTGTTATATAAGATTGAGATATGGATATGTGAGATTGATAATTGTATACCAACATATTGCCAAAAACGTTGTTGTACGGTTCTAGGTGGTTGTGGTTGTGCTATAATCAAAAACATTCAACTACAGATTATTTTTTTTAAATAGAAAATTTATTGTACGACATAAATAAAACATGCAGGATATTTAAAAAAGGAAAAAAAAAAAGCCGAAACAAAAATATCAGCAGCATTTTCCTCTACATACAGCCATGGCACGTCCGCCACACTCTAGGATAGAACACACCTGTCCCATTCTCTGGACCCCACCCAAACTGAGACGCTCTACACAGGTTTTACGGGGAAATCTAACAACAAGGGTAGCATCAGCATCAGCAGTAGCTCAACAACAAAAGCCCGTTAGAAACTTCTGTAGGTGTTTCGGCAATAAATCATCTTATATAGAATTATCGCCTACGAATTTAGCGCTTCGCCAGTTAGTACATGGTACTCTGCAAGAGAGCGCTGGTTGGTGAAAGTGAGGATTTTCTCTTTCATATGATAGACAGCATATGAAAAGCATGTAATGGAATACGGACGGTGAGCCAGCAAACATGCACTTAATGAATAGAACTGCGGGGTAGGACGAGCCGCTTAACGAATTTATCCAGAACGTTTCCCAGACAGACATCAAACACACCACAGTTTGTTTGCTAGTGTGCATCAAAATTTGTGTGATTACTTATCATTAAGAAGTATTAGGAGTTGCGAGGGCAAACTAGGATGGATGCATTCAGTCGTTAATGAAGAAAGTGCGTTGAATAGCCCCAGTACCAGCATACGTATGCACTGCATCTGCCTTAAACGTGTCTCTCTGCAGTGTGCAGGGTGTTTTGAATGTTGAGTCCGTACACGCCTTTCATCACCAAAGGGTTTAGCTACTGCTCCCCGATTATTATTCTGCAGGTATGCGTTTCGAACAGTGTTATCTGCAACAAAATGCCTGAGATGTGAATTTCCCAGCTTATGTGTTACTCAATGAGGAGGTAACATTCAAAGGGATGGTGTATTCAATCAGCACAAGGCACATTTGTGGGCTGAAGAGAACCCGCAACTTGTGTGGCATCAAGAGGTACATCATCCCTTCACAGTGTTGTCGCTGCGTATCCCCTTGATTTAGAATCCTAAAGCAAGTCCAGTAGATCCTGCTGCATCAATAGATCGTACACGGTCTTCCCCTCATTATACAGTTGCCTCACAGAGGCATCAATACAATCTATGAGATGAGAGGGAGACGTGAGGGCCGAACAATGACAAAAGGTATATGTCTTCTAGTCTCCATTGAAGGTCAAACTCTTAGTATGGCCAGTCCTTAGTCTAACTAAAGCCGTTTGAGCATATCTAGGACAGGAGCACTGCAAGGACATACCAGGATATTTAGCGGCGTACCATGCATGAATTGGTGGCGACCTACAAGTGGTATTCACTCTGACTAAAGTCATGGAATGAACCTCTGAAGCTAACAGATTGGATGAAGAAGCTTTAGGAAGTTCGCGACCTTCCCTAGCGAGAAGATCAGCAATTTCATTTCCATAGATTCCCCCATGGGAGGGAATCCATTGCAAGCACACGGATCCGATCTGGTCCAAAACCGCTAATTTAAAAACGATATCCTGCCCCAATTTTTCCAGGATGCTTGGCCAATCCTTCAAATACTGTGTTGAGCCTTTACTATCAGTCAGAATCCAAACATCAGATATTTTAAAGTCTAAAGCTAGGCTCAGAGCTTCGCTTATAGCAATTAATTCTGAGCGGGATCTTGAGCTGTGGTCCGGGTTTCTAAAACGATATATAAATTCTCCTGTTCCGCTACCTGTTCTTCCAGAGTCAGATTTGCTTCCGTCAGTGTAAATAACCAGGGCACGAGGAGAAATATTATTGGCGATCTCGAGAGCCAACTGACGCAGCAACTCCGGATGTTCTTCGGGTTTGATAAAATACAGTTTCAAATCTTCATTAAAAGTCACATTACTAAGTACAGTAGTAGGTATCAATAGATTAAAAGGACTCGACTGGGCTCGATTTCAATATCTGCCAATCCCTGCTTCCATATTAAAGCCAGAGGGCAGTCCATTTTTAATTTCCGGTTATTTGTCCAGTTCGATAAAAGGTTTGATGATCTGTTGTAAGGCTTAATACTCTTTAGCCATCTTTATTTCTCTTCTCAAGGAAAGGGGCTGAAGATCAGCCTCATAACAAACAATATCATTGGGACAACTGTGCCTGAGACCAGTGATAATTCTGGCAGCACTAAATTGTATTCTCTCTAGTTTTTTTAGGTTAGTAGGTGGAGCAAGCTGATAGATCTGGTAACCATATTCAAGGATTGGCCTTATGAGTGCAGTATAAGTAATATTGAGTGTACCTGCATCGGTTCCCGAATCCCTTCCAGAAATGTATTTTAGTAGTTGAAGGTTTTTCCCTACCCTTCTCACAGAGTCTGTTATTGTGTTTACTACAGTTAATTTCAGTATCTACAGTAAATGATAGATAGGTAGGAGTTTTAGTAGATTCTAGCAATTATCCCTTTAGAAAATGTTTGGCTGATAGTTGAACAAGTGTCTGTTAGTTGTGAAGAGGCAACTTAGAGATTTGGTAGTGTTAAAAGCCAATTTATGCTCATTTGCAAAGTGTTGAAGTTTCTCCAAGGTGTCGTTGAGTGTATTTTCTAGTTTAGTTAAATACGAATTGTGGTCCCAAACGATAATGTCATCAGCAAAAATGCCTATTCAACAAGGGGAGACAACTCTCTCGATACCAGTCAAAAATAGTGAAACGAGGGTGGGGCTCAAAACTGAACCCTGTGGGATTCCTTGCTATATTTTAAAAATTTCGGACAAGCTGTTCTGATATCTCATTCGAAAAGATCTGTTTTTCATAAAATCTGAAAGCCACGGGAGTGCACGAACCTTGATATCAAACTCAGAAAAGCATTTCCGCAGTAGCGTATTTTTCCAAACTTTGTCAAAGGCCTTAGTGATGTCGAGAAATACGGCCATAGTGTGTTTGGAAGTCTTCATATTGCGTGCATCCCTAACCCGTTAGACAAAGTAGAGTACTTGGTCGATTGTACAATGTCCCTTGCGAAACCCATACTGTTCTTGTGACAGCATGTTATGATTCATGAGATGAAAAGTAATTCTCCTCAGGATAATTCTCTCCATAAGTTATATGTCATGCAAGTGAGTGCAATTGGTCGATAGCTTCCCATGCAACTAGTATCCTTATTTGGTTTACGAATGCGAACAACAATCGGAGTTTTCCATTGCCTAGGTAATCTACCCAGTTTCTATGATAAATTAAAAATATGCAGGAGTCTTTTAGTTGCACATGAACCAAGATTTACTATGAATTTTCCATGTATACCATCAGGTCCCGGGGATTTCTTGAAATATAATTGCTGGATGGCATAAAGTAGTTCTGAAGAAGTAATTGGATCATTAAAAAGTTCATTACTGGCTGAAATCCTACAATATCTGTTTAGTTTTCTGGTCGCTCTGCCAGTCTTTTTGTTCTCCGTTCCTAAGACCAATTTGCTTTCTTCAGAATAGTAGTTTCCCAATGCATCTGCAGCTTCTTTGTCATTTACAGTGGGAGTTCCATTGACACCAATGATAGAATTTGTATTTTCCACCTGTGGTTGTATTTTTTCTAGTTTTTTAGCTAATCGTCAAAGTCTAGTATTAAGAGTTTTATACTCCAAGCTCTTACACAGATCCTGCCAGTTGCTCTTTTTTATAGAACAATACTCCCGTTTGATATCTGCATTACGTTTGTTAAGTTCAATTCTGGCATCTGTGTTATCATTTAAATTATGGCTCTGCAGCAGATGTTCTCTTTTAGCCAATAGTTTATGTATGTCCTATAAATCACTGGAGAAAGCTGATCTTGTTTTCTTATGCTTACTTCTTGGTACAACATCTTTGTAGCCACAAAAATAGAATACTTAAACACGAACTATTCATTATCTAGATCTTATGTAATAGGGTTCTTCTGAAGCTGTTCGATTAACTTTTTCTCAAATAAAGTCCAATTAACAGGTAGGCTGAAACGTTCGTAGGCTGACACATAGATGGCGCTAGTAATATTAAATCCATATGATTTTTAGTTAGCTCTAACATTCAAAAGACACGTATATAAATGTGACAGCTTTTGCACTATTAGTATGTGAGTTATAGCACTTTTACTGAAGTTATAGCAATTTTAGTGTTCATCACGTGCAGTCCACTCAGCTGGCTGTCGATTGGACTCCGGTGTGAAATGATAGAGCCATGTTTCATCCATTGTCACATATCGACGCAAAAGTTCGGGTTTAATACGATTGAACCGCTTCAAACACTGCTTAGAATCATCAATTCGTTGTTGTTTCTGGTCGATAGTGAGCTCGCGCGGCACCCACTTTGAACAGAGCTTTCGCATATCCAAATATTCCTTCACGATGTGTCCAACACGTTCCTTTGATATCTTTCGGGTCTCAGCTATCTCAATCAACTTCACTTTACGGTTATCAGAAATTATTTTGTGGACTTTTTGTTTTCGTCGGTAACAGCTTCTTTGCGACGTCCACTGCGTGCATCGTCCTCGGTGCTTATTTCGTCTCGTAAAAATTTAGCAAACCACTACTCTACGGTTGATTTTCCTGGTGCAAAGTCCGAATAATGTTTATCAAGCCAAGCCTTGGCTTCAATAGTTTTTTTTCACCAAAAAGCAATGCTTTATTAACACACGAAATTCCTTTTTATCCATTTTTTCAAACTAACAAAAGTTGCTTCACTAAAAATGCTATAACTCACATACCAATAGCGCAACAGCTGTCAAATTTATACACATGTCTTTTGAAGGTTAGGGTTAACTAAAACTCATATGGATTTATCACTAGTAGGGCCATCTATGTGTCAGCCTCTGTCCAAATTATATTGTTGTTTCCATAGGTCTTGGCGTCGTAATTCAACTCTATCAAAATAGGACAGTGATCACTTCCAACATAGTCAATATCTTTCCATGAGCAATATGGAAAGAAGTCTGGACTGGAGATGGTCAAGTCGAGTGCATCAGTAGCACACTGGTGTGCAAAACTTAAGCAACAATGTAAAAATTTACCCGATAGCCATGAAATTGCAGAAAAGGAGGTCTAGAGATCAGTACACTGAACACGTAAGTCAGTAGAAACGTTATGCGTATGCAAATATCAGGAACGAAACGCCGGAGGCGACTTGAGTGTACGCAAAACGCGTGATGTCGATGCGCGCAGCTCAACAGTAGAATAAAAGGAAGGACGGAGACGCAATTCAACATATTCGCTGCAAGTGCCAATGAGTCAGTTCGTGATATATGCCTAGAAAAAATCACCTGGACGACTTCACGCGTAGAAGAATGATCAGAAAGCTGGAGGACGGGCGTACTGTCACCAGTGTAGCTGCAGAGTTCGGAATCAACAAAAGTGTCGTTTCACGCACTTGGAAAGCATTCCAAACCACAGGTACAGCTGTTAGAAAGGTTGCTGGTGGCCGCCCGATTAAGACAACTTCATTGGATGACCGATATAGCATCCTGCAGTCGAAAAGAGGCCGACAGCAGTCAGCAAGCGCCATTGCTCAGCAACTCTGTACAGCAACGGGTGACAAGTGTTGCAGTTTACTATGACCAGACGCCTTCACAAACTGGGCCTATTTCGCCCGCCGTCCTGAACGCTGGCTTCCTTTGAAAGTTGGCCACCGACGCCACCGTTTACAGTGGTGCAGAGAGCACAAAAACTGGACAACTGATCAATGGAGTCGTGTCCTCTTTACGGATGAGAGTCGGTCCTGCACCAGAAGCGATTCTCAACATGTTTTGATTTGAAGAGAGGTCGAGACCCGGTTTTATCCCAGTAACCTCAAGGAAAGACGCCATTATGGTGGTTCTCGAGTTCTTGTCTGTGGAGGCATTTTGCTGAACGGGCGAACTGAGCTCCACGTTTTCGTCAGAGGGTCTGTAACCGGGGATCGCTATTGTGCGGAGGTACTCCTTCCCCATGTGCGTCTGTTCCGAGGTGCCATTGGCCCAGACTTCATTTTTATGAATGACAATGCACGGCCACATCAGACTCTTGCTATTGAGGAGCTACTGGAAAGGGAAGATATCACTCGAATCGATTGGCCAGCGTGCTCCCCATATTTAAATCCCATTGAGCATGCGTGGGATGCTTTGGGGAGACGCATTGCAGCACGCGTACATCCTCCGGAGAACACCCAACAACTCAAACAGATGATGATTGAGAAATAGGCATGCCTACGCAAGAAATGTTGCACCAGCTGGTTCTGAGTATGCGGAGACGGTGCGAAGCAACCATTGCAGTGAGGGGAAGGCATATCCTATATTAAGGAGCATCTGCTTGTTGTTCTTCCTCTTGGATAGACAATTATAAATCACGATACTATGCGTTCAATAGAGCTTGTTTTTGTTTGATTCCATACCGTATGCATTATATTCCTTTTTCAGCGCCGATGCTTTCGTCATCCTTTACGTACATAATACTCTCCCTAATTTCTGAATGTCATGTCTCTCAGATGATTTCTCGTGGAATTATGGCAAAAAACCCACCTGTTGCTTAAGTTTTGCACACCAGTGTATTATAATTATGAGAACGATTCCATCATTTAAGAAATGAAAGGCTTTATCATTTGATAAGTTTTTCAGATCCTGTCCCCTAATATTTGCCAAAGTACAACCCCAAGCAGTGTGCTTAGCATTTAATCCAAGGCAGCCCTTTTGGCAATAAACTCCACCCTAACACCTCAGTCTACTTCCATCGAAAAGTGTATCTCTTGTTTTGAAGATCTTGACTCAAAGGGCAAGAATATCGTTTTGCAGTGGATCCCAGGCCCTTGAGATCTTGGGTAATGAGAAGGCGGATTATCTTGCCAAAAAAGGAACAACCATCACCCAAACCTTTTGTAAAGACATATCTTTTCACTCGATGAAACTGATGATCCGAGATTTTTTTCGGAACACTCTATCTGATAATCTACTTGAAGGCAACTCATCTAAAACCTGGTTTAACTTTATTTTAAGCATCCTTGATCAGCCCAGGTTTAAAGCTGTTGCCCTTTTCAGACTCCTGACGGGTCATGATTGTATGGCCAATCATCTTTTTCGTATGAAAATATTTGCAAGCCCAAAATGCATGCTCTGCAGTCTTGGAGAGGACATGGATTCATCTCACCTTCCTGTCTTCCCTGCACTTGCTTCCTCTACTGTGTATGGTCGTTACTGGGAGGATAGGGCCCTTATGGGCTAAACATGTCAATACGTGATTTCTTTCGAGTTTCGTTGATGTTTTCATGTTCTTTGTGTTCTGTTTCTTTTTTTCATTTTATTACTTATTGTAGCCTGCCATTGGAAATAAAAAAAGAGAATAGACTTAACAAAATTTTTATTTGCTATTGTTATATTGATTTAATATGCAAAATTATGTATAATTTTTGTTTACAACTTCCACTTATCTGTTAGTCACCTGCCATAACTTGCATTGCATGTTTTAATCATACATGAAATACTCTGACGGAAAAAAAATTCCCAACTCCACGAAAGACTTGTGATAGATAAACGAAATTTGGTAGGCATGTTTATACATCTGAAAGAGGGCATTGATTCAATTTTCGCGCTTTTCGCATAAGTGTAGCGCTAGTAGCGCCACTCGTAACATACAAATCATGTTTGCTTTAAATGCGTGCTATAAAGTTTGTGAGCGTTATTCAGCTTTGAAATGTGACGTATTGAGTTGATATTAGCCAAGAACGCCTTTAAGAAGACTAAGAAGTCATTATCATCAACTCACCGATTTTGAAAGAGGGCGTATAATAGACCTACGAGAATGTGGATTTTCCTTCCGAGATATTGCAGAAAGTCTTGGCCGGAATGTGTCCACTGTGCATGATTGTCGGGAGCAGTGGTCAAGGGATGTTACTGCCCCCAAAAGACCGGATGGCCACGTGACATAACAGAGAGGGAAGACCGCCGTATTCGGTGTACAGCTGTGGTGCATCGTACTGTGTTCGCAGAAGTTCGAGCTGCAGTTGGTACCACAGTGACACAACGGACTGTTAGAAATCGGTTACTTCAAGAACAGCTCCAAGCCAGGCGCCCTGTAGCATGCATTCTACTGACTCCAAGACAGAGCTCATTGAAGGACTGAGTGGAGATCAGTTGTGTTTTCGGATGAAAGCAGTTCTGCTTTGGTGCCAATGATGGCAATGTGTTGGTCAGAAGGTGCCCAGAGAAACACCTGCAACCAGTTTGTCTGCGGCCTAGACACACTGGACCTACACCTGGAGTCATGGTCTGGGCAGCAACTTCCTATGACAGCAGGAGCACTCTCGTGGCTATCAGAAACACACTGACTTCAAATCTGTATGTCAGTCTGGTAATTTAACCTGTAGTGCTACCATTCATGAACAGCATTCAAGAGGGAGATTTCCAACAGGATAAAGCTCGTCCTCATACCGCTGTTGTAACGCACAGTGCTCAACAGAGTGTCAACATGTTCCTTTGGCCTACGAGGTCACCAGAATTGTCTCCAATTGAGCACGTATGGGATATCACTGGACGACAACTCCAGCATCCTCCACAGCCAACACTGACCGTCCCAATAATGACAAAACAAGTATAACCAGCATGGAACTCCATACCACAAAATGACATTCGGCACCTGTATGACACAATTTTTTGCACGTTTGCAGGCTGGAATTCAAAATTCTGGAGGTTACACCGGCTATTAATGTAACAGCATTTTACATTTGAAATGCATCTTTTTGATCTTAAATTAACCTGTGATCTTTAAAATTTAATCAATTAAACATGTTAACTAGAAATATTCGAAAATAGTTCGAATTTCAATACTCTACAATAATTGTTTTCTTGGCGTTGGGATTTTTTTTCCGTCAGTGTATATTTAGATTATTACTTAGCCTCATATTCAATTTGGGAACTAAAATTTCCGAGATATATATCTTGTATTAGGAGACCCTGGAATTTAAGAATACTTATTTTTTTTTTGATATCTCTAAAAATATTTTCCAAATCTTCACAAAGAATTAAACAACACCAAAAAAAAGGGGGGGGGGTATTAAGACGGAACCCACTCTTAGTTTGTTTAGCAATAACGAAATCATCCATTTAGATTAGTGGTTTGGAGTCCACTTTAAACTGTAGGTCCCGGTCTGTTAAGCCTACGTGAGACAGAAGATGACCGTAGAGCGACAAACAAAATCCATTTAGATTAAAATTCAATATAAAATGTTTTTAAAGAATATTTAGAAAATTTTATTCAATGTGATAGGACAGATGCTGTTAATGAGAGCAGTATAGACAGTATAAAGGGTCGTAAAGAATGAAATTTTAGAAAAAAGGCAAAGTTGGTTAATAAATTACAAAAATAAGGAATTATTTTATTCATCAAAGTATATCCCAAATTGTCTATACACTTTTGCCATTTAAGCAGCAGATTGTTCAGGCTGGTCACTTTTACAACATTGTCAGAATTAAATTGTTTTTTAATAAAAAGGTGTCCAATTTGCGGAAAAATTGGTAGTCAGTGGAGGCTAGATTTGGGAGGTATGAAGGATGATGAAATAGTTCCAACTCAAATTCCTGTAGTTTTACCACTGTCGTTTGTGCAGAGCGTGGCTTAGCGTTGTTATGCAATAAGATATGAGTCTACCTGTTGACCAATGTAGGCTGTTTTTCCTTTAAGTTTTGCATCATTCCATCCATTTGATTGTAGTATATTTCTGTTGTGATCGAGGAGCCAGGTTTCATTAAACCATAATGGATCGCACCTGCGTTAGACCACTCAACACTCACCATCAGTTACTTTTGATGGATATTACGGTTTGGAGTGTGTTTTGGTGATTCCTTCTTATCCATGCATTATTTTGAACTTTTGTGATTGTCGTATTGGATCCATTTCTCATCATAAATGACAGTTCGATTCAAAAATAGATCAGAAGAAAAAGAACGAGAAAGCAACACCAAGTTACGAGAAAGCAACACCAAGCAAGCTCCAAACGCTTTTATTGTTTTTTTTTTGTTCATGAGGAATCCACTTATTCAACGTTTTCAACTTTACCCATTTGATCTAAATGAGTTAATATTGTTTGGTTGCTATCAACAAACTTCAACGATTAATTATAGACACTCTGAGATGAGTCAGACTCGTTGACTTTTCGTTGACTCACAGACTCGTCAGAACTTTAGTTCATCATTATTGGTCTTTGATTCAGGGTGATAGAGTGGCTCATTTATGAGGACAAAATTGCCTGTAAGAAATTTTGCAAACCAATTTGATATTTTCTACTGCATAGTAGACAAATAGCTAAGTACCCTAAATGTTTCGAGATGTTGCAGTTCCACGTAAAGACTCATACTTCATAATAGGGCGAATTTCTGACTGTTCCATTTTCAACAAAATTAAAATTTAAAAAAAGTTATTCATAGTTTTTACAGCTTACAATGATTTCATTAAGCATTTCATTGTGTAACTTCCCAACAACAACAATAAACTGGTAAAATTATTATTTTTTTTTGTATGTTAAATCACTTATTTTAATCTATCTTCACTTTTAATATTTCTTAACGATCTTTCTCACATGTTTTATAACATTATTTCGCGCCTAATTATTAAAACTGAATTACAATTATACTTTGGTGTAAATAAAAGTTTGAAAATTATAACAGTAATTTTTTTTTAGCTGATCTTTTTTCTCACCAAGGTTTTTTTCATTCAATCGCAAAACATGTAAAATACCGTGTAGTTTTTGCTGTGAATGAACCAACAAATGTTTTAGTAACTTAAAATTATACAATTACAAAAATGCAGTGAAAAATGGTTGAAAGTCTATTCACAAGATGAACTTTCCACCACATTGGATTTTTGGCGTTTTTGCTGGGAAACTAGAGATTGAATTTTGTAACAGTAACATTTCCTACCACAAATGAAAAAAATTTGCAAAAAAAATGGTAACTTTTCAGATTGTTAAGAAGAGTGATGAATTGAAAGACCTCAAACTTGCAAATTTTCCGGATATTAATGCAATTTTCATGGAAACCATATGTTATAAACAAACTATTAAGTGCTTTAGTAATGAAATGATCATACTTGAAACTTTAAATTCAAACTTGATGTAGCTTATGTGGCATCGTTTTGAAATTTTGAGAGAAAAAAAAATATACGAAAGAAATTTAATTTCATACCTGTTTAAATTTCTTTTGTGATATTATATATGTAACGGATTGGATTTTTATTTCGTGTTTCTCCTCTCATTTAAATTTAATTAAATATTTATATGTAATAAATTACTGCTCGTATATTCAGATCAAAATGCTTCAGACATAATTTTATTGTCATAGATGCTTTCTTGCATACAATATTTCTTTGAAATAATTGTAACTTTCCAAGATCGAAAATTTACTTCTGAACCATTCATATACGATTAAAATAACTATATATTCTTATTTTATCAAAAATCTCTTTGTTACTCTGTTATTATGTTATTTTAATTAAAGATATAAAAGTTCAATATAAGTAGGAAATAACTTAATCTTCTTAGTGGAAAGATCAGGGCTTTTAAAAATATAAGCTTAATTAATCACAATTTAGATAATCGTGCATAAAAGCAAATTTCTCAGCTTTCGTGGCATGCTCTTGTTGCGGAAGTCTTAAATCCCACAGTCGGCGATCAACATAATGGATAAATCTGGAGGGTTCACCTTCAACGGAAAAATGTATCCTATTATCTTGAGGAATTTTCTTTACTTTAGAGTGGGAAAGTTAATTTGCTCAATTTTATACTTAATTGAATGCAAGTGTAACATAGTCATACAAAAGAGAATCTTAAAACTTCATACCGATTAAAGCCTTTCAGAATTAGCTTCTATTAACTCATAATAATAAAAGATTTATAGTATGTATTAAATTACTGCTTTGATTTTTTTTATACTATTTATAAAAATAAATGTATATATATATAAGTATATTAAAATAATTAACTTGATTGACTTAAAATTCGCTATATATATCCTTCATTGCAGGCTTTTCTGTATAATTTTCTATGCACAATCTCGTATACTCTCATATACTGATATATTTCGTATATCATTCTCGTCTCCAATGGGCTATGTTTCTGTTTCACTAATGAAAGTGACGGCGTAGGAGTTTGACCCCGATGTTATATCAAATCCAATCACCTTTGGTCTGCATTGGTGACAATATGACAGTCCAATGATATATGTATAAAAGTATAAAAGTATATGAGTATAAAAGCAATCATCATAGAAAAAAAAATTTATGATACTGCTTTCAATATGACACAGGGATGATATTTTTATTTAAAAATGCATATTATTTGTTTCTTTGATTTAGAAAATCAATTTTTTTCAGTTACGGATAATTTTTAACTGCTCGAAAATTTATAATGAAAAAAATTTAAAACCTAAGTCTGCAAATATTATTCTTCATATTTCTAATAAAAATATAAAGTTAACAAATCTGAAATATTTTATGACATTTATTAATGCCCTGAAACTCAGAGTAATGATTAACTAACATCCATATTCAAAAAACCCTTTCAAAATGGGAATTTTCAGGGTTCTGAATATTATTTCATTTATTTTCCTAAAATAAAAAATGGACATTCTACTCCATTGAATGATGACCAATTGGTTAGCGCTCTGGCCATCCTCTGGCTTTTGGTACCACAGGTATCAGGTTTGAATTCTGGCGGTGGCATGTATGTTTGTTAGTGGTTCCGGAATCCACAGGTCCCCGTCTAATTAGCTCAAAGTATTTCTATATTCTAGAATGTATTTCTATATTCTAGAATGTATTTCTATATTCTAGAATGTATTTCTATATTCTAGATTGTATTTCTATATTCTAGATTGTATTTCTTGTGTAGAATGTATTTCAATATTCTTGAATGTATTTCTTATGTAGAATGTATTTCCATAGTCTAGAATGTATTTCTTATGTAGAATATATTTCTATAGTCTAGATTGGTTTGGTTTGTCGCTCTGCGGTCATTTTGTGCACACTTTGGGCTAAACAGACCGCTGACCTACAGTTTAAAGTTGATTCCGAACCACTACAGACATCCATTTTTTGATAATTAAAAATAAATATTTTTATTAATATTAATAATAATATTTTAATTTACTTTTCACTGATTTCTATTTAAAATATACTAAAAAGGGGTAAAATTTAACGAATAAGTTAAATAACATATATACACTGAAGTGACAAAAGTCATGGGATAGCAATATGCAAATTTTCAGATTGCAGTAGCATCGCGTAGAACAGGTATAAATGCGCAGTGCTTTCGCAGAGCTTTCATTTCTGTTCAAGTTATTCATGTGAAGAGGTTTTGACGTGATGATGACCGCACGACGGGAATTAACAGACTTTGAACGCGGAATGTTAGTTGGAGCTAGACGCATGGGTCATGCCATTTCGGAAATCGTTAGGGAATTCAACATTCCCAGATCCACTGTGTCAAGAGTGTGCCGAGAGTATGAAATTTCAGGCATAACATCCCACCATGGACAGCGCAGTGGTCGACCGCCTGCACTTAACGACCGAGACCGGCGACGTCTGCAAAGAGTCGTAAATTCTAACAGACAAGCAACACTGCGTCAAATAACCGCAGAAATCAATGTGGGACGTACAAGGGACTTGTCTGTTAGAACTGTGCGGAGAAATTTGGCTTTCTTGGGCTATTCCAGCAGAAGACCGACTCGAGTGCCTTTACTGACAGAACGACATCGCTTGCAGCGACTCTCGTGGGCACGTGAGCATATCGGTTGGTCCCTAGATGAATGGAAAACCGTGGCCTGGTCCGATGAGTCACGATTTCAGTTGGTAAGAGCTGATGGTAGGGTTCGAGTGTGGCGCAGACCCCACGAAGCCATGGACCCAAACTGTCAGCAAGGCACTGTTCAAGCTGGTGGTGGCTCCGTAATGGTGTGGGCTGTTTTTTCATGGCATGGACTTGGTCCTCTGGTGCGACTGGACCGAACATTGACTGGAAATGCTTATGTTCAGCTACTTGGAGATCACTTGCAGCCATTCATGGACTTCATGTACCCAAACAACGATGGGATTTTTATGGATGACAATGCGCCATGTCACCGGGCCACAACTGTTCGCGATTGGTTTGAAGAACATTCTGGACAATTCCAACGAATGATCTGGCCACCTAGATCGCCCGACATGAATCCCATCGAGCATTTATGGGACATCATCGAGAGGTCTGTTTGTGGCCAAAATCCTGCACCATCAACGCTTTCAGAATTATGGACGTCTATCGAGACAGCATGGCTCAATATTCCTGCAGAAGACTACCAACGACTTGTTGAGTCCATGCCACGTCGAGTTGCTGCACTTCGCCGGGCGAAAGGAGGGCCGACACGATATTAAGAGGTATCCCATGACTTTTGTCACTTCAGTGTATATATATAACGTACATATTTCGAGAATTTAAAAAATTATAATATTTGTAAAAATTGTTTGAAAGACGCTCGAGCAAAATTCATGTTCTAAATTTTGGAGGAATTACAACTTTAATTCAAACATTTGATTAATTGTTAGAAAGAAAGTCCTTAACATAAAAAACTGGAAATTCTTTAAAAGTAATAAATAATATTTAATATTAATAAGTAATATTTAAAATAACTGCATATAAAAATACGGGACATACTTTAAAAATTAACAAACCTATTGAAAAACGGACCACATGTTTCAATTTAAAAAATAGATAGGTTTTGGATATGTATAATTTTTTGTTTAACCGGCGGAAGGTAAAATATTTGGCAAACGCATTGCTGGGAAAAAAAGTTACAATCTTAACGTACCATATTATTTAGATTTTAAGTTTTTTAGTTAAATCTCAAAAAAAATCTAAAAGGGCAGTTTTCTTCTTGATTCGTCAGCTCTGGCGCTCGGTACCACAGGTTCCGGGTTCGAGTCCCATCATTGCCATGTGTGTTTGTAATGGTTCGGAATTCACTTTAAACCGTAGGTCCCTGTCTGTTTAGCCTAAAGTGTGCATAAGATGACCCTAGCGTGACAAACCAAACCAATCCTGATTCGTCTCATATGTTTCGATGTTCTTTGTGAATCCTAACTCACATCAGTTTCAGAAGAGATGTGTGGTCATATTTTAATAATATTGATAATTTATTTATTTTATAATATTAAATTACCTTATTATTTGGCATTATTGCTATTTAATCCAATTTGCTATTTTTTTATCCAATAAATTTCTTTAATCTACTGAGAGTATTTTATCAGTTACTTTGACAAAAGACTGAACAAATGTAAATATTGTCTAGTAAAATTTTCCGATATTTTAAAATTCATACGGAGAAATATCCTTTATTACCTTTAAAATTCTACAAATAATTCTCTTCAAATCGAAGGATATATTATTGACCTTCCAAATATGAATATTCCTATTATACAAGCAAAAAAAAAGCAAAAACGCTTTATATTTGATATTATAACACAAATATAATACTATTGTCAATAATTTATTAAAAGTATGCCTTAATATACTAAGACAATTTTTGCTTGTGTATATACTTAAGGTAATATAACTGTACTACGTTTGCATATTTAAGGGGATTTGTTTTTCAAAAAAATTTATGCTTGTGTATATATCTAAGGAAATTTTAATATTTACACTAACGGCCATTGAAATTGCTACACCAAGAAGGCGACATGCTACTGGCGTGAAATTTAAACGACATAAAGAAGGTGCTGTGATATGCAAAAGATTAGCTTTTCAGCGCATTCAGACAAAGCAAGCACCTACAATGTGTTTAAATTAGGAAATTGTTCAGCCGATTTCTCATACACAAATTGCATTTGAACGTTGTTACCTGGTGAAAAGTTGCTGTGATGCCTCGCGTAAGAGGTAGGTTTCTGACTTTGATAAAGGTCGAATTTTAGCATACAGGGATTGCGGTTTATCGTATCGCAATATTGCTGCTAGCGTCGGTCAAGATCCAATGATTGTTAGCAGAATATGAAATCAATGGATTAAGGACGGTAATACGCTGCGCCGTGCTGGATCTCTAATGCCCCCCTATCCCTAGTAGCCGAGAAGACAGGAATCGTGCAACCATGGATCCCAGAATCAAGAGTTGGGGTCGTTTGAAAGGTATCAGGTGTCTGCACGAATAGTTCGACGACGTTTGCAGCAGTATGGACTCTTAGCTCGGAGGCCATGGCCACGGTTACCCTTGACGCTGCATCACAGCCAGGAGCGTCTTCAACGGTGTGATCAACGACGAACCTGGGCGCACGAATGGCGAGATGTCATTTTTTCAGAGGAATCCAAGTTCTGTTTACAGCATCAAGTTGGTCGCATCCTTTTTTGGTGACATCGTGGTGAACGTACATTGGCAGCTTGCATTCGTCATCGTCAAACTGGCCCATCACCTGGCGTGATGGTATGGGGTGTTATTGCATACACGTCTCGGTCATCTCTTGTTCGCATTGAAGGTACTTTGAACAGTGTACGTTATATTTCTTGTGTGTTACGACCTGTGACTTTGCCCTTTATTCGAGCCCTGCGAAACTATACTTTTCAGCAATTGTATAATACTGGTACGTTTCAGCCGCATGTTGCCGGTATTGTGCGGAACTTCCTTGATACGGAAATATGATGATATCATTTTCCTTGATGCGGATAACTTGATACGGATGGCCCTGGCCTGCACGTTTATCAGATATCTCGACAATAGTAAACGTCTGGTCCATGGTTGCTGAGCAACTGGTTCGTCACCATACGCCAGTCACTATGGTATCGTGTTGAAGTTGCATGGGCATCTGTACCTGTACATGCCTTCCAATCTCTATTTGATTCAAAGGGCAGGCGTTTAAGTGCTGTTAGTGCTGTCACATGTGCTTGTTCTGGGTACTGATTTCTATGTATATATCTTTTCAAGATCTATGCACCCTAATTTCTTGAAGTTTTAATCACTTGTTATTTCCAGTATAATATGTTTGTCCAATAAATATCATTTTGTTATCTGCATTTCTTCCTGGTGTAGCAATTTTAATGACCAGTAGTGTATAAGCAAATATATACAATTTAAGTGGGTGTATACAATATAAACGTATTTCTAGGGAACACTAAATTTGAAATAATTCTTTATTCTATTTCATATAGATTCTAATTTGCACAATCCTAATTTTTTATGTGAATACCAATTGTCTAGTTATGTACCTAGCCTATTATTAAGATATTACATAAAACTTTTTTTAATTTCAATAATAATTGTTTTGATGAGTATTCCTTCAGCTCTATGATTTGTATATTCTCCTATGTAACGTGTATTGAGTTATATTGCTTTACATTTTTTCCTAATATCTTATGTATTGTATTTATATATTTTCGCATTTCATATTTCCTCCTTTTTTAAATTAAAAAAATTTTTGATATTCTGTTCTGTTTTTGTAAGAATTTTCTCCATTGTTCAGCTGTGTACCTCCAAAAGTGAATTATACAAAAAATTTTCCGCCTCCATCTTGCGTCCATTCATCTCCCCCCACATCATTCCCAAACTGCTTAGGAGCAACTCAGCTCTAGGCACAGTGATGTGGTCTGTTGCAGTAGTAGTAATATTCTCAAACTATAGGAGCCTGATGGCTAGCTCTCTGCCGCTCGGTGCCACATATTTCGGGTTCGAATCCCGTCGGTGACAAGCATGTTGTAGTGGTTCGGAATCCACTTTAAATCGTAGGTCCCAGTCTCGTAAGACCGTAGAGTTTCAGAGCTCAATCAGACTTCCTCTCACCCACATCATTCCCAAACTGTAAAGCTGTAACTCACTGTAGCAACAAACTCTAGGCACAGTGATGTGGTAAGGTGCAGTAGTAGTATTCTCAGAAAATAAATTAAAAAGATTATTTGACATTCATATAAATAAATCAATGTACTATTTTTTGGCCGCCTACAGTTTCTAGGTGGGATAAGGCTACAATAAATCTAAAGGCCTTTTGTTGGATTCGAGGTCAGGATAACAGGGTTTGAATCGCCAATGTTATCCTTGGCGTGGGTGAAGAGCTATTTAGGTAAGTCTGCCATTCTAATGGAGAATGAATTCGCATCAAATTGGTCGAATTCGAAAACAACGTTTTTTCCGACTAAAATATTCTGCTGAATGAAACGTACTTAAAATTTACCTATTAAAAGTAATAGGAAATTTTGTTTCGAAACTAAATGTAAATTTTTTTACTATTGTCAAATCAAAGTTGTACTTATAAAGTAATTAATTAAGGAATAGCTGGAAGAGATATGAAATTACATAAAAGAGGAAGCTACATCGAATTGGAAAAAATAAATAAAACAAGCTTTTTAAAAAAGAAAGAATCCATACTAAAATTCACAAAGAAGGCCTTCTATTTGAAGGAAAAACATTCGTATTTTAAATAAAATATTAAAATATATTAAAATAAGTTTTGTGTTTTTTGAATTTTTGGAGTTTTAATAAGCATTTTTTAAAAATTAATAATAATTTTGAAGTATTTGAAATATATTTAGTTTTGAAGTATTGGAATACTTACAAAATTGTAATTTTTTAACTCTTTTTTTCAAACTGTTAATGTTTTACCACGTAAACTTTTTTTTTATGCACTTGCAAGTATTTTTTTTTTTCGTTATTTCTAATCCATTTGTATTTTTCAGACTGAACCGTTTAAAATATAGCCTTTCCCATCGTGCGGAGAAGAAAATTGCTCCTTAAAGAGGATGACGGAGTTCATGGATAAATGTAAGTATGATAACTAGGTCTCAGCTACAAATGAATGATTTCTAAATTACTGATACGAGAGTAGCTCATAAAGTTATGATTAAGTTTTTCGACATATGAAGGCCTCGTAATTAGTGTATATAATACCAACTTAAAAACAGGCCGTCCACCAAAAAAAAAATAATAATAAATAAATCAATAAATAAAAAATAAGAATTTATAAATTTATAACTTGAGTCGCGAGACAACCTGCTGCCCGCCTTGACTACTTTTCCGGCCCGTGAGATTTATCACACTGTTATAAAATATGTTTATTTTATAATAGCCAAAGTAGCGAAACCAATGTATGTGTCATACATCAAAAATTAAGAGTTTACAGTTAAGAATTCGCAGAATAATTAAATTATATTCTGCGAACTCATGCTGCGCGCTCATCTTGGAACATCTAACAGGTTCTATGTTTTACATTAAGTGACCTCAGTGGCGCAGTGACCATCCGTAGACACGAACAGTTGATTGATGATAGCAGAGCAAAAAAAAAAACTCTTAGTTGAAGTTGCTAGTGCTTTTGGTTCAACTTACACCTGCGAATCTTTTTTTCGAAAATGAAACTGACCAAACACAAAACGCGCTCAGACATAACGTACGATAACCTGCAACCCAATTACGATGTGCAAATACCCAAATTGAGATCGACTTGCAAAAGCTAAGTAAAAGAGTGGAGAAACAAGTATCGCACTAGTAAAATAAATATTTTTTAATGATTTGAATTTTTTATTTCATTTATATTTATATATTTTTCATATTTCATTTTGAGTGTTATACTACTGTGCCCAAAAAGTAAGACCAATTATATTTTTTCAAAAACCCTTTAATTATTCTTCCAAATTTATTTCATCTCCTTCAAAGTAAACCCCTCCGGGCACAATGCACTTATGCCAACTTTCTTTCCAATCCTCAATGCATGCTAAAACGTCATCGGCCAGGATGGCCTTCAAAGCGGTCGCCGATTCACGTTGAATCTCATCAATCGACTCGAAACGGCGTCCCCAGAGTGGTCTTTTGAGTTTAGAAAATAGCCTGAAGAAGTCGCAGGATGTAAATACGAGGGTTGTGGAACGATATACGTTTCATTTTTGGCGAAAAAGTCATGAAGAATCAATGCAGTGTGAGCTGGCGCATTCAGTGTTTTCGGTATCAATAGAGATTTGGCGCGTTTGAGGCCCAAAATGGAATTGACTGATCCTTTAGAAATTCCAAAGTCATCAACAAGGACTCTAATTGTAAATAGACAGTTTGCAAGCATCAAATATTTAGTTTTTTTGGACGTGAGATTCGTCGGTTGAGGTGGATGGTCGACCAGAGGACTCTTCTTCTTCAACGTGTTCTCTACCTTCTTTGAACTGTTTCCACCACTTGTAAACATTTAATTCCGATATAGTGTCCTCACCGAATTCCTTCTGAAACATTCTATTCTAGGAAAATTTAATGCAAGTTGTTTGCTCAATTAAGTCAGACGTTTTAAAAATCGTCGGAATCAGTTTTAGCATCTCACGAATCCATGCATAACTCAAACACTAATGAATATTTTGACGTCCAATTTGACACAGATGTCAAGGACAGTGCCATCAACCTAAAAAAGAAACAAAAATTGAAATTCCTTAAGCCCCGGGAATTTTATATTGAAAAATGATCTTACTTTTTGGACACAGTAGTATATTTCTTTACAATGTGCGTTTAGTATCATTATTGTATAGTTTATGTTTAAATATAATAATAATAGTAAACACAATAATAATAGCTCATCATGTTTCAATTTTTCACTCCAAAAAATGTCGTGGTCTAAATCTAATATGTGGATATATGATTTTATATGCGCCCGCGGATTTATGATGCATTTTCAAAGTGGCCCGCAATATCTTTCGGGTTGGTCATCCCTGCTGTAGTCTATGAAGTGCAAAGAAAAATATTTTTCTATTTATACTAAAATCTTAAAAATTCTTATTTTCTAAGCTTTTGACTGACTATTGACTCCTAAATATTATGACAATGCCTAGCTATGTTACCATAATACTTGTTACTTTTATGAAATATATTGTTACTTGTTATTTTTGAAGTAAAATCTGAACTCCTTCATCATTGATACAACAGCCCCATGATGGGCCAAGGTTGTCTGTTTACTGGCAGATTTCGAGATATGAGACATTTTTCTTTTATGGGGTAGGGTTGTCACCCCTATGTCCAACGTTCTACAGTTAGACTTATATTAGACTAGGATCTGTTTTTTAAAGTGGATTCCGAAGCATTTCAAAATATCCATGGCACCGGCTGGACTCGAATCCTAAAAGAGTGTTATCGAGTGCCAGAGCTCTAGACTCTCTGCCATTCAGGCCCAGACTATTCATTTAAATACATGGATTGTGTTTACGAAAATTATCTTTAATTGACAATGCATTCCTGAAAGTTTTCTCTTTGGTTTCTGTATTTATGTTAATTGGATAATTTTTAATTAATACAAAAAATTTCATACATTATTATTATGGTCATTAATTTTGTAACTGAAAATAAATTATCCCTATTAAAATGATTTGAATTTTGTTCAGAAAGAAAGAGGGAAAAAAGAATTATTTTCAGCTGTTAAATTGAAGAAATAAAAACTTTCTCCATGCAATTTGAGTATTTTAAAACTAGCAACTGAAAAAGTTTAATAGATGATACTCCTGTTGCAGGCATACCTTTTATACCTTGTATGAAGCATTAGTTTGGTTTGGTTTGTCGCTCTACGACTGAACAGACTGAGGACTTCTTGGCTGAACAGACCGGGACCTACAATTTATAGTGGATTCCGAACCACTAACAAACCCCCATGCTACCGTCAGGATTGGAATTAGCCACCAGGCCGCTTGTATGAAGCATTACGAAATAATTTAAAATTATCTTCATAAGATGCAACTTCTTTACATTACACACACACACACGCACGCACATATGTATGTGTATAGTGTATATATATATATATACATAGCAACCACAGAATCTGCTACGAATTCTAATGAAAGCTAATGAATTTAGCAAATCATTTTAGAGCTGCAGGAAGCTACAAGGGAACAAAAATCGGTGGGCGCGAAAGAGATGCGTCTGGCAGAAATATAGAATGGAATGGAAAACAAATTATTAAAAGTGTTTTGGATAGCATAATGCAGAGCGGGGAAAATGTAAAGTCAGTGAGAGTCCATAAACATAAATGTTAATGTAACTATTAATTATAGTTAAGTTAGAAGATGTTCTCAGGGAAAAATGTGAGAGAATAAAGATATTAGGGATTAGTTGCATAAATGGATATGTTAATTGTGGGTGAAAAAATCAGGTATGGGTGCAAAATGGGTGTTGTTATAAAATATCCTTGCCTTCCGGACGAGTCCAACATGCAGCGCTTGTCCTACAAGTCAGACATACGGCAGTGTGGAGAGAGTATTCTAAGCTGGTACCTAAAATGATCTACATTTAAAAAAATATAGAATTTTTCTCAATATATAACACATTCGAAAATACGAAATTTTTGACGAAATAAACCTTAATAAGGTATAGCGACTATGAGTGATGAAGCAGGATAGAATAACGAAGCAATATAATATGTTGAAATATTATATTATCCTAACAAGCAATATAATATGTTGAAACAATATAATATCCTACCAATTAATATAATATGTTGAAATATATAATATCCTAACAAGCAATATAATATGTTGAAACAATATAATATTTTATTTCCAATGATCCATGATCCCTGATTCTGACCAGTGATCCATTGGAAAGGCGCACTTTAATATTGAATATTATTTGATGATGATTATTGTTTATTAAATATAAATTTAGTTAGCCAATATTCATAAATTAAAGGAGTCTAGCTTCCTTATTCTTGCCTGTAAATGTACAACGACAATAACAAATAAAATTTAATTAGGGACTTAATAAATGTAATTTAATAATGATTAAATGTTTTTCATTTCTGTTGATGATTTAAATAACAGTTGAGCTCATTATTTTCAAAAACAAAAACTCCGAAAAAGAAGTAGGATAAATATTATGAAATTGGTCAATTACTATTAACAATTCACTCACTATTAACTTTGTTTGTTGCTTTTGAAAAATTTGATTTGCTTGTCACAAACACACTTTACACACATCGAACTTTTCTAAATCTGTAAACTTGAAAAAATCTATGTAAGAGGAAGAGCGATTGAAATAGAAGCGTGATGCCATTAAGACAGAATGCAGAAATTAAACCGCAACACATAGTTTTGAAGAAGGACAACACTGAAATAAAAAAAAATTTAAAAAAACCTAGAAAACCGACTGTGACGAAATCGAGAATTGTACAGGAACACATGAAGGAAGCTCAGAAAAATGTAAATCCGAAGCATTCCATAAAACAAGAACACTCAAAGAAGCGTGAAAAGACACATAAAAAATTGTAGGACACAATCACGAATGCAAAAATTGACGCCCCTTCAATTCAAAATGTTTGAGTTTTGTAAAATTTTATATTTTTTGTGCGTTTATAATTTGACGACTTAAACCCGGCAACAAGCCTGTAACAAGCCCAAACGGTGCTGCATATTGTAATCTAAAGCAATAACGAAATAACAAATAATGCAAAGTCATGAGGTTTATTGCTTCATTTTATTAATATTATTGACGAATTAAAGCATTGTGCCTTAGCCCCGGAGAGCATAAACAAATTCTTGCAAAGGATATGGAAGTTATAAAACGTCTAGAAATAAGAGCGAATGAAATCAAAAGAAACTTTTAAGTATTTGGTTAGTATATTTCAGAGGGTGGGATACGAAGAAGTGGAGTGAGTTTGTAAACAAACTTATTAAGGCAGAGATTAATTAAAGAATTATTTAATTATAAATGAAATAAAAATTATTGTTAACAATAGGAATATAAACAATAATTAATAATTATAATTATAATTATAATAATGTCAATATGTGAGAACACAAGCTTAATAGGAATTATAATAAATGTATATGTTAATTGTAGACACACATATATATACATACACACACCACACATACATACACACATTCATGCACATACACACACATGGAATTTAGTCGCTAGATATGTGTTTTATTTGGTCCAGTCATCTATCAGGTACAATTTATAACATTCTGTGAGTATGTATTACTAAATAACGATGTCCTCAGGATGTAGTTAATATATTTTGTGTTTTTTATAAGTATTTAATATTAGTTTCAATGATTTCTCTCGAGTTTTATGAATTTACTGGCTAACAGGTTTCATATATTATTTTATGAATATTTTGCATAACGTTTTGTGTTTTTTTTAATCTGTCAGTGCAGTTCTTGCCATTTAACTTTTTGATATTTGTGCTTATTTGTCAAATTTTTTCAATTTTGTTACTGCAGTGAATGTGCACTTTAAATCTTGAATAACTTCCTCCACTTTTGTTTTTGTTGAGATATCTGGATGTGAGACCCATACAGTATTT
>BPLQ01009422.1:196754-219202 GCA_021605075.1 Caerostris darwini
TGAGGTAAAAGATTGAATAGAAAGGGAAACTGCAGTAATAACAACCGGGCAGTTGCACCTAAAAGTTCTTTCGGAACGCACTGTCCTCCCCTCAACACCCATTCCAATGGGAGTTCTTGGTATATAGGGGCTATTGCAATTTAGTCTTAGATTATTTAAAATGATAAATAGTCATATACATGTTAGCTCTCTAAAAATAATAAGACAAACGGGAACATTTCTTTAAAAAAATATGTAACGTAAAGTACTTTATGCGATAAAATGTGCGTTATTTATTAATATTTTATTTTTCATGTCATTTACAAAATTGTTGAATTTTTTATTAGGCTTTTTGAATATTTTGCAGACCAAATCGAAATGCAATGACAGATGGAGTGGAAAAGGCTGATGTAATAAATATTCTATAAAAGTAGGAAACTTTTCATTCTAACTTTTTTTATTCTTACCATTAGTTTAAAAAAGTTATTAGTTATTTCTACTTATTAGTTATTTCCAATTATTTGTTATTAGTTCTAAGTTATTTCCAGTTATTAGTTACTAGTTCTAAGTTATTAGTTATCTAATTATTTCTATTTTTTAAATGGTTAAAATAAATATATTTGTAACTTTCATTCAATTATTTTACATACTATAATTAATACATTACAAAGTGACATGCAAAATTAAAAAAAATATATTTATAATATATATTAAATATTTATTATATTTAAAATAAAAATAATATATATGCTCATTTATCACGAAATTTTAAAATCAAAAGTTAAATATCAATTTATCTTCATGTTTAACTGATCATCAATTTATAGCTTGTGAAGATGTAAAATTATCTTTATATAACGACTGTGCAAAAACTTATATTGTGTAAAGTATATTTATGAGTTATGCTTGTATATAAAATGATGTAGTTTTAAGTTCTTAAGCAATATTGTATTCGAAATTTTTTAAAGGGAATTTAAAAATATTTTTCTGCTTCGTAATATATGTTGAATAATTGATTTCTAAATTCTATCCAGAAAAGCAGTTTTATTACTCTCTTTTTTAAAAAGGAAAAAAATTTAAGGCATAACAGTAAAAGATATAACAATTAATTAGAAATAGAAAATAAATAATACACATAAATAAACATATTAAGTTCGCCAGGTTAAACAGTAACAGACGTGAATTGACACTTCTACCACAGCTGCGAAAGTCTTTTATAGTTTTTAAATATAATTTTTTTGACTATGAGAAAAAATATAATTAAAAAATATCAGGGTCAGTCCTGAAGATGTGCCAAGTTAATAGCTTTTTCTTGATTTTTGAATAATTTCGATAAAAAATTTTTAATCAACATTCTCGATATTCAATTTATCATTTAGCCAAGATTGTCAACTTGTATTTTTTGTTTTGGTGTGACCGCAATTGTCGTACTTCTACGAAATAAATCAAATAAATATGGAAATTTTAAAAAAAATGATTATAAAATCACAAAGTAATTACAAGAAAACGTTTTTTTAGACATTGACATGAAGAATATAATTATTATTTTCACTATTAATATTTCACTCGATGTGTTTCATAAGCGCATAATCTATAAGTTACAATTAACATAAAAACTTCAAAATTTACAGTTTACTGATGAAAAGTATTGAAAATTGTATAACATCAATGATTAAAGCAAAGGTAAGGTTTACTATTACCTTTCAGATTATTTGAAAAATTTCAACTTTGGAAACTTTAAAAAAAAATAGCTTGCTTATATTAAACCCAATTAATTTAATATAAAAAAATCAATCATCGTACAAATTATTTGAAAAATAATTTGTTAAAAATATTTAAAATTTTTTATTTCTATTAAAGAAATTAGTTTTTTTATTTAATTAAAAAGATCTAATTATTATTTTTTAACATTATTATTTTTTAGATAAAATAATAAATTGAAAAAAAGAATTTGGCTTTTAAGAATTAAAAGAGTTGTAGTAAATACGCACACAGACAAAGTGTAAGCTTTAAGTGTATAAATATCAATTAAAATTTGTTTCTTATAAATACATAGAGGAGTTTAGAATAGTGCAGTTACAATTTAATATAAAAAACAGGCTTTTGATAATTCATAAAGGACGTATTTCATGGAAACAAAAAAACAAAAAACAGAAATTTTAAAAGTAATTTTAATCTGGAAATTTATAGTAATTATCAAAATATTTATAAATTTTTATTTAAAAATTAAGTAAAAAAACGAACTTAGCCATAAAAAGTATTCATATACACTAAAAATACTGTCATGGCTTATGGCTTATAAATGCTTTAAAAGTGAGATGGATTTTTAGATGCTTTTGATTATATTTGCTTAAATAAAAATTCAATTTTAAATTAATTTTTTTTAAAGGCGATACATAGAAAATAAGAAGAAATTAGCTACTTTTAAATATTTAGTTAATTAGCTCGGAGATTAGTTGATTAATTTTTGTGCCATTAGAGCCAGGTTTTACAAAGCTGCGCTAACAATTTTTAAAAAGTTCGAAAAATTCAACATCAAACCGGTGTTCGAATATAATTTTGAAAAATCAATTAAAAGTGCGTTACAACCAAATATTTGCTTAAATTAACACTATAACAATTGCTTTAAATGTGTCATTCAATGTTAAAAATTAAAAGTCCTTCATATAAAAATAAAGAAATAAAACTATTTAAAACCATACTTTGCTCGTTGTATTTAAGTGCGTCATCATAATTAGAAAAAAATATTTGATTCTGTTTGAAGTAGACGATTTCAACATTTCAATTTTGTTTTTATAGTTTTATTAATGGATTAAGTTTGTTCCTCTGGAATTATTCGTTTTTAAAGTGCTTTTTGAGAATGAACAGTCATAGAATTATGTTAATTATTCAAATGCTTACAGTTGATTAGTGATAAAGTTTGTGTGTGGTGTTGTTTAGGTGTATTACAATATTTCTGAGGAACTACGACGAGAGAAGAAATTAATGCAGATTCATGCTAATTCATAATGACGAAATTCGATAATAAATAATAACAAAATTAGAAAAAGGGACAATAGAAAAAATGCATAGGAATAAATAATCAATCATGTAATATGATTACAAGAGTAAGGTCTGCATTCTCTGCTATGAAGAAATCTAAATCTATCTAAAATAAAGAAACACAAAGGAATGAAATTAAAGATCATTGAGCCACATTAAGGTCGTGACACCCATACATTTGTAAAGGTGTACTGCCCTAAGTATTGAAAAAAATGTTCTGAATCGATACCACACAGCTCACTAGAAACCTAACCCTGGAAAGCAGATCTCTGCAAAGCTGCTGGTATGGGTCTATATGGCCAAGATTATTTCGACCGTAAGTGAGATGGCATGGAAGAGTCATATGAGTTGAACCCTAAGCAGTTCCAGACACTAGGGCAGGAACATAGATATAGATCCCGTGAACCAGAAAAACAGATCAAAGAATCATGTCGCCGATACAAGAGCCACAACTATGTTTAGAATGATTTCCTAGGTTTAATATTTCTGGAACATGGGTTTCCACTCACAGCGAACACGTCAAAATAATGACAATGTTAGACATACAAGAAAAAATCGAATCAAAAACATTAAGAAATGTGTCAAATAATAAATATAAACAAAACTAACAAATGAAATGAAAAAAAAACATTCCTACCAGTATGGCATGCACATAACAACAATGAATAATTAGTGTTTCCAAGAAATAATGAAATTTGTAGCCTTGAGAATGAAAAGGAAAACAAAGACAGTATAAAAAAAATAAAGATTAAAATCATTGGGTCTCTCGGGAGCCGTGGCACTTGTATATAGTGCATCTAAAAAAGATGTGTGCCTGAGTGAATGTTCAGAGATTTCTATTTCAAAAGAAAATCAATTTTAAAACTTCTTAAAGAAGGTAAAACATCAAATCAAATTTCGATTTTGATTTATTTGATCTTTTTTAAGCGGATCAAAAATTAACAGATTTGATTATTTCGCAATGCTACTTAATCAAGCATACGGTGATCGAACCTCTCTACTTTATTCCTATGAATCAACAATTTATTGTTTGTCAATTGAAAATAAATTAGGATTAGGGCGTATAAAGAAGGAGTTCAGCTTCAAAACGTTGTAGTACACGTATCAATGATTACAATACGAAATGCATGCAAAGAAGTTGTTACCGCGGTCGAGTTACTAGAAGAAAATATTTTGTGACCAAAAAGAGTATTAAACTACGCTTAGTTTTTGCAAAAAAAAATGTGCATCCTGATTTGGAATACTTGAAAAACATCTTTCTGAAGGAGAGATAGTTCTACGCTTTTGGATTTGATGCAGCGAGAAAAGTACAGAGGTAAACAAACATAAATGCCTCCAGAGAATTTCTTACAATAGTACTGTGCTTGTTTGGGATTGTATGGATACATCTGGTGTGAAAAATGTGGTCATAATAATTGATGAATCATAATATTTACATAGATATATTAATGAACAATCAAATTCTGTAAATTTCACACTATAATAACTCTAAACATACAACGTTAAAATTTTTGATTTGAGTATTATATAACAAGCAAAAATTTCTTTAATTTCTTCCACAGCCACCAAATATCAACCCTATTGATTATTTTTAGTATGTTTTAGATAACAGTGTACGGAAGAACTGCATTTCTAGCAAAAATTATATATGTTCTTTAAAAAACAAAACACAATTGAATTATATTTTTAATTCAATTCTTCAACTGAAGCATCCCTGCCAGGTAGATTACATGCTATTAAAAAGCCAAAAGATTATTTGCAAAACGTTTGTAAATTATTTTGACTGTGAAAATATTATTTTACAATGTTACACTACTGGCCATTAAAATTGATACACCAAGGAGGCGACATGCTACAGACGTGAAACTCAAACGAACAGTTGCGAACACGACGTTTGCAGCAGCATAGACTTTCAACTCGGAGACCATGGCTGCTGTTACCCTTGACGCTGTATCACAGACAGGAACGTCTTCAATGGTGTGATCAACGATGAATCTGTACGTACTAATGGCGGGACGTCATTTTTTCAGATGAATCCAAGTTCTGTTTACAGCATCAAAGTGGTCGCGTCCGTGCTTGACGGCATCGTGGTGAACGAACATTAGCAGCGTACATTCGTCATCGTCATACTGGGCCATCACCTGGCGTAATGGTATGGGGTGTTATTACATACACGTCTCGGTCATCTCTTGTTCGCATTGACGGCCTTTGAACAGTGCACGTTACATTTCTGGTGTATTACAACCCGTGGCTCTAACCTTTAATCGAGTCCTACGAAGCCCTATGTTTCAACAGGATAATGCACGATCGCATGTTGTCGGTATTGTACGGATCTTCCTTGATACAGAAAATGTTCGGGTGTGGCCCTGGCCTGCATGTTCATCAGATCTCTCGCCAATAGAAAACATCTGATCCATAGTTGCGGAGTGAATGGCTCGCCACCATACACTACGGTTGATGAGCTGTAGCATCACGTTGAATCTGCATGGCCATCTGTATCTGTACATGCCATCCAATCTTTGTTTGACTCAATTCCCAGGCGTATAAGTGCTGTTATTACTGTCAGAGGTGGTTGTTCTGGATACTGATTTCTCAGGATCTACACACCCAAATTTCTTGAAAATTTAATCACTTGTTACTTCCAATATAATATATTTGTCCAATAAATTTCCTTTTGTTATTTGTATTTCTTCCTGGTGTAGCAATTTTAATGGCCAGTAGTGTAGTCAAATAGTTAAGCTAAGGTTTTTTTTTCTAAATATGCAAAAGATTGATTTGTTTTAACTATAACAAAATATAAAATTACAATAATTATATATTATTATTAAATTATTAAAATAACAATATATGTATATTAATTTTGGTTAACAATTTTATTTCAAGAAATGATATTTCAAGCACTTTACATACAAATAAAGGTGTATCAATATTTTTTTTTACACTCACTGTATGCAACTGATTTTATGTTTATGTGTACCTCTGAAAGAAGTACTTAGGTTTTAAAAATTTCTCTTACTTTATATTTTATATTAGGTAAATTGCAATTAAACCTTATTTTATTGATATGTATTCTATTTTTATGTAGTGTCTTCTATTGCAGGATTCAACAGTTTTCAAACGGATCTTCAAAATGTTTTACCCATCATAGTCTTAGCATAGAATTGTTGCTAACTGTAGATAAATAAAAATTTTCATAGGAGAATATGATGAGAAAAAAAAATTTGTTCATCGCATGTGACAATTTAATCAAAATGTTAGAGAAATAAATATTGTTGAAAAACTATTGTTTGCGTATATTATAAAAATCCATCATAACATTACACTAATTCCTCATTATTATTTTCAAAGAACACTGTAGAATTTTATACAAAATGTCACAAAATGCCGGTATGCAGGTATTTTGGATGTTTCGAAGAACAAAAATTTAATCAAAACATTACAGATAAACCATACTTTGAAATTATAAAGACACTATGGATGAATTGGCTGAAGTGTGTTTGTGCAAACTTCCAAATTAATATGATATTTTATTGAAGACTTATTAATAACATATATTGAAAAATCAACCTGGGAAAAATTTAGAATCAACATTCTGGCAGGTTTAGTTATTGATTAATTTTAAATTACTTTAATTATAGTTAACAAGCAATGAAATAATATACATAATTATTTTGCAAATTGAAATGATTTTACCTCTGATTCTTTATTTCCAAAAAAGGAGATAATATATTTTCAATAATTTATTTCATAAGCAATAATTATTTTCTATTAAATTAACGACATGAAAATCATATTTTTTGTAATATTTCGTTAAATTAGTTTAATTTTAAATGCAATTATTTATTGAATTTTAATTTTATTCAAAAAATTATTTAACACTGTTTTCAAATCAACAGAATTCCATAAAGAACTTCTGAATGTATTTTCTTAGTCACTCATAGAAATACAAAATTTAATAAAAAATATAATTAATAAAGTCAGAAATATAAATTTGTAAATATATAGTTTTGAAAGAAATAAATCTTGGTTCTTTTTCTTATATAATTTGGGATTTAACATCACTTTATTGACTAAACTCATATTTATTATAACTATATTTCCTTAAAAAATATGTTCCTTAATCTTACATTATTGCCTTATGAAATAATTTGAAGAAAGTCTAATTTAGTTTTGGTGATGACATATTTAAAAAAAATCAAGATCAAGAATTTCCTTTTATTAAGTTTGGCACATAAAATACTACTATGCCCTAAAAGTAAGACCAATTATTTTTTTTTTCAAAAACTCTTTATTTATTCTTCAAATTTATTTCATCGCCTTCAAAGTTCGTTATTTCATCGCCTCCGGACACAATGCACTTATGCCAACTTTTTTTCCAATCCTTAATCATGCTAAAAAGTAATCGGCATAGATGACCTTCAAAACGCACGGCTATTCACGTTGAATCTCTTCAATCGACTCAAAACGGTGTTCGCGGAGTGGTCTTTTGAGTTTAGGGAATAGCCAGAAGTCGTACGGTGGTTGTGGAACAATATGGGTTTCATTTTTGGCGAAAAAGTCACGAAAAATCAATGAAGTGGGAGATGGCGCATTCAATGCTTTCGGTACCAATCGAGATTTGACGCGTTTGAGGTACGAAATGAAATTGATCCATCCTTTTGAAATTCCAACATCATCAGTAAGGTCTCTAATTGTAAATCGACTTTTTGCAAGCACCAAGAAATCGATTGGATGGTCTACCAGAGGGCTCTTTGTCTTCAACGCTTTGCCTGACCTCATTGAGCTGTTTATAGCATTTCTAAACATTTCTTTCTGATATAGGAATGCTCACCGAATGCCTTCTGCAGTATTCTATACGTTTCCGCACACATTTCGCATTCTATACGTTTTACAATAATAACATTGACAACAATATATTAAAAGTAACTCCAGAGCATTTTTTGAAAAATATTCAAGTATTAACTACAAAAATGATAAAAAAATCAAATCATTATTTTACGGTAATTTTCGGGAATTTATCATAAATCTGAAGAAATTCTTAATTTTTTTCTTTCAAATTCTTAATTCTTAATTTCCTTAAATTTCTCCGTAAATTTAATTAAGATATAGCAATGCATTCGATTTTTTAGAAATAATATCTTTTATAGTGATTAATTTCTATTAGCATAAATTAAAAAATATCTTACTTCTTTGTTTTTTTAAAAATCTACTTCTTACTTCTTTGTATTTTTAAAACTTTTTTCTGCTTTTAGAGACTGAAAATCTTAGCAAAATGTGGAATGTTAACAAACAAGGCCACTAGATATGGTTTTATAACTTGTTTCTTTTATTTGAGGATCTTTGTTAAAACAAAAGTTTAATTTATCCATTCAGTACATGAATCTAAAAAAGAAAACCCTAATTATTTCCTGTTTCATTTATTTTTAAATTCTTATATAATTTTGTGTTGTATAGTGTTAAGTGTAATGGCTTTTTTTTGTTGAATTGTTTGAAATCACTTTGAGAAATATTTTCAAATACTTTCAATATTTTTTCCAATATTTTTCAATAATTTGTCATCATTCAAATTTATAACACTTGAAAATTTCAATGACGACAGTAATTTGAAGAACATTTTATGTAAAAATTACTAATTGTTCTGAAAGGTCTTATCCTAGTCATTCAATCGATCTCTTTGAAATTCCATATCTTCTTTTAGAAAAAAAAATATTTCCTTCAATTTAGATATCTTTATAGATGCGCAAGATAGTTTTCGAATACCGATGATAAGCATCTGAAATAAATATAGGCTTATTTTTCCACAATCAAAACAGCCACCCCTTTTCAAACATCGTTGTTTTGCCTGATTGCAAATTGTTTACTGATGTGAGTAATACAAACAGCTACCATTGTGTCGATCGAAAGTTCTTTTCAGTGGCTTATTGCTGTTCTTGCCTTCTATGCTTTTCTTTTTCGGAGGGGGCTTAGAAAGAGAAGAAAATCCCCCCGCTCTCTAAAAAAAAAAGAAAAATATTACGCTGAATCAGAATTTAATTTGTTGCCAGAAAACCAGAATATTGTACACTTTTAAAGGAAACAGTAATACAGGTGCAAATATTTGTGATGCTCATCTTGTTCCCAACTACAGAGGCTGATGTAATCGCATTGTAGTCGGTGGAGATAAACTTTAAAGTTCCCATGCCCACTTAGGAGATGTGTTAAAAAAACTTGCTAGAGAAATGTTTGTAGTTAATATTAGGTATAATAGTTGTAAAAAACTTTTTGTTACAAAATCTCTTTAGACAATGGTAGATCTTCAGAATCCCAGTCATTGATTATGTCATGATTACATTTCACTTCCCAATTAGAGATAGCCCCATTGCAGCGTTGATTTCCATTTTAGTGCTTCCTTAACTTAATTATCAATAAAAGAGTTGATACTTTGAATTGTTGAATTCTACTAAAATTTCTCAACTGTATTTACATGCTTGACATATTGGATACTACATAAGTGTTCTGTCACTGGGGCACTCGCACAATTCGAAATCTATTAAAAACAATCACAAATGTTAAACCTATTCTATCATTAATTTGCTTCACTAATCCCTTTGAAGCATATTAAATGAAAGAGTAAAGGCATCAAGTCCATCGATTTCTAGCATATTTGCAAGAGATGCCCTGCATTTATAAACATTATTGTATTGATAAATATTCATAAACATAACATGGTAGATGTATATACTGTTTATAAATACAGGGCATCTTTTGCAAATATAATAGAAATCAATGATCTCTTTCATTTGAAAGAAAGAGTCACAAATGTTCTACAATATAAATATGTTTGAATTAAGTAGGACAATGCAACTGTTTTTTACAGTAATAAAGCATGCCAATATTAAAATTTTTCAGGTGTTTTGGGAATCATTGTATTTTTATAATAAAATAAATTCATTCTGAGGCACATTCAGGATTTTTTTGAAATGTTCTAGAGAATGTTGAAACGTTCTGAAATGTTTTGAAAATATCTAGACCAACATAATGGTCCATATTATTGATGAACTCCTAAGCATTACTTACTATCGTAGGACTTCCTTTTGATTTCTTTGATTGATTTATTTCGATCCTCAGAATTTAAATTACTAAATTTACTTTAATTTTTCATTACTTTGTGCTCTAATGAATTAATTTGCCACTGTATCTAATTCTCCTCTGGACATTGCTTTACAAACACACTTGTCAATGACACAAAATCTCACAACAAGCTATCTCAATTAATTTTTCGATTTAATTTTACTTATTTTTTAATTTTTTGCTTCATTACTGTAATTAAATTTTTCTTCCATTTCTCATTTCATTTATTTTTAATTAGATCATTAGTTCCGCAAATTCTATTATTTCTGATTGCAAGCATGACTTCGATCTGCAGTTGCAGTAACTACAGTAAATGTTCATAAATCCTGATGCCATTTATCGATGAGAAGGGATTTACTATTTATCGATGAGAAGGGATCATTATGTAAATCTCCCTCATTTTTTCAAATCAGTTTAAAACTAATTTTCAAAAGAATTTTTTACAAAACTTTTTTATATAATAATCAGAAATAAAATTCTCATTCTAGATGCATACTGTGAGATATAAGATTATAATTTGCAAAGTTTGGAATTTATTGGTATTTGCAGCAACAGAACTATGCCAGGATTTTATTAACAACATAATATATTAATTTATTATTTATATATATTATTTCTAATTTTTCCATTCGTAATTATCTGTTTTATATCGTCTTTTGTTAACTTTTATATCTATATTTCTGTTATGAATAAATATTTCAACTCACAATAATATAATTTATGTTGACTTTTTAAAACTAATTATTGTAATAAATACTCTTAAATATTTTTTATTGTTTTGTAATAGTTGTAGAAATTTTCCTGTAATATGCATCAACTTTGTAATTCATGAAATTAAGAATTTAATTTAATAATTAATTCTTTTTAATTTTTTAAAAATTTCAATTGTTTAAAATGTTTCGTAATTAATTAATTTACAATATTCCTTCTTATACAATTTTGATGGATTATTTGTCAAAAGATTGTTTGTTTGAAAAAAAAGTATAAATTTTACATTAAGACATGAATTACATGACATTATATTTCTTATAGTATAAAATTTAGAACAGTGAATGTGAATAAAATTATTCTAATATTCACTTGTTGTGTATTTCGTCCAAGTCGCACTATAATTGACTACTTATACTCATCAAGATATCTGAGACAGTAGGGTTTTCTTTACGTTTATGAAGTCATTATCGTAATATAGACATTATATATTTTAATGGTTTTGCACAACTTTTTTTACATTTTGATTTCAAGTAATAAAACAATATTTGAATATTAAAATAACATCTGTAAATCAAAATACTCAAATGAAAAATTTTAATAAAAAAGGAAATGCTTTATTAAAAGAATATTTTATTTACAAAATTTAATAAAATATTTATTTTATGAACATATAAAAATATATTATTTAAAAATGAAAATAAATAAATATTTTATTGAAATGTTTCTAAAAAAATGTTTTTTTATTGAATATTAAGGGATTACGACACATTCTGAATAATTTTTTTTATTTTTTGAATGGTGATATAAGTTGTGACTGTATTGCATTTCTATGTTCTTTTAAAATCACATTTAAAAAAATAACCTGCACATTTTATTAAAATCAAAAGATAAAAAATTGAAAAAAAAGTTATAAATGTTTAATTCTCAGAAACGTTTCTAAACATTGAAATGTTTACTTTTTTTTTTTACATGTACTAAATTCTATTATACAAAATTATTGATATATATTTAAATACATCTGAAGTTAGATTTATAAAATTTCTTTGCTGCGATATATAGTGAAAAGAACATGTAAAATTAATTGTAAATCTTTAACCTCATGTACAAGAAAATTACAAGATTTTCAAAATATGTGTGTAAACAAAAAATTAACATGGAGAAAAAGAAGCATTGTGAAGTAGAATCATTTGCATTTGTGAAATAGAATCTTTTAAACTGCAATCCTATACAAATTAAAGAAACAGAAGTGAAAATTTTGTACATTATGTATAGTATAGTTTATTTTATAATTAAATAATAAATTTTATAAACATATCTTTAATGCAAAATATCTTGTTTTGTTTTAAACTTAAGTCAGTAAATGAAAAAATAATAATAATAAATAAAGATTGATAAAAATAAATCTCTGAAAAAAACAACAACTTATATTTGACTAAAAATTTATTTGAAATCAAATGTAAAACATTATCTGTCACATTTATTAAAGAATAAAATGCTTCACACACGTGCATATATAATTTAAATGCCAAAAATTAATAATTTTTCTGTCCAAAATATTATATCAAAAATTGGCAAACGAGAAAAAATTTGCTCTACACTTTTTATTTGTGAAATACTTATCTAACTCATATATTCTAACATAGTTTTATAAGATGACTTAATTAATAAAAAAATATCCCAGGCTTACATGTAAGTCCATCTTTTTTAAAATTAGGTAATTCTCCATGCTTTTTAGCAAGTGCAATTTTTTTTTCGTATTAATGCATACACCATAGTATTTTCCTTCTTTCCATAGTCAATACGTCTTTGATCTCTCCACATTTTGAAGTCGTTTGACTGTCTCTTAAAAAAAAAATGTTTATTTTTTTCAGATTGTACACTTTGCAATAATTTAAAATTTCCTACATTGAATTCTGAAACTGCCTCAGATACAACAATTTTAACACGGTAGTGCAAAGCAGAAGCATTATTCGATACTTGCTTCATATCACATTATAGAGAACTTCATTTGAATTCTGTATCAGGTATATCACACAGCGTTCTGTAAATTTTATTTTGAAAAATTGGCATAATTTTTGACAAATATTCATTGATGGACTTCCATATATAAGTTCTAGGTGGACCAAGTATTTCACCGGTTTCTAATACTGCCTTCGATAAAAATAATAATAATCTTTTACAAAAAGATGTTTATTATGTTGAAGTATGATATCTGCAGAATTGTTATACAAAACAGCGTTGTATAATTTGAAACATATATATAAAACATTTCATATAAAAATATTTATTAAAAAATATATTTAAGGTGTTTTAAATACAAGTCAGTAAAATAATTCGTGGGAAAAAAACTTATAATAAATTTATTTAAAATTAAATGAAAAATAATATCAAATAATAAATAATATAATAATATTGATTACACCATGAAATACTTCATACATGTACTTAATTACCAGAATTTAAATTTTGGTAATTAAGGTAATGAATTTTGGTAATTAAATTATCATATACAATTTCCCTTAATTACCAAAATTTAAATTTTCAAACACGATCGAAAAATGGAGAACGAGAAAAATCTACGTTATACTTTTTATTTGGGAAATAATTTGCAATCACATATTGAGAAAATTTCAAAATATAAATTAATTATTCAAAAAACCTAAGCTTACATTTAAGCCTTTTCTTTTTAAAATTAGATAATTCTCTACGTTTATTTGTAAGTTACAATTTTCTCGTACCGACGCATATATCATAGTAACTTTGATAAACACGCCTATAATCTCTCCACATTGCTAAGTACCTTGATTGACCTCAAAAAAAAATAATATTTTTACTATATAATGATTTGAAAGTTTCTAGATGAATTCTTAAACTGCATCAATCACAAAACTGAACACTGCGGGGGGGCAGAACGAAACAGAAATCTCTTCCGATTATTCGTCTTCATTTAAATTCTACGTCAGGTCTCACAGAGCGTTAAGTTCATCTGATGCCAATCTTTGAGAGATTGGCATATGTCTTGAAAATAAATTTCGCTGATGTTTTTATCCTATTTCTGTGTGGGCCAGGTGTTTCACTACTTTATATTGCTGCTTGATAAGAACCGCTAATGCAACTTCATAAAACACCACAGCACCCAGAAAGACATTTATTATATTGCGGTTTGGTATTTGTAGAACTCTTATGCATATCTGACAGTTTTCATTGAATTTGTAACCCCTTATTTCGAAGAACAGCATTCTAATAATATCGTGTGAGCTTTTTAATAGTTTCTTCTTTCAAAGGGATGTGTATCGTGAAATTATTTTTTATAATCTTGCCTGTAACTTGTAAGCTGCTTCTGTTTCCATTAAACTTAAAAATCATGCATGATTCACTAACGACAGAAATTTTATGGCCTTCTTATCATATACAATTTTCTTATGAATTTCCGGGGCAGATTTTACATACTTACATTAACTTAATGCTTTGAATATAATCCTTTTTTTAATGTGTATCTTTCTTTTCAGTTGTCGACATACATCACATACAACTTTTAGCTTGTGGCAAAAATCATATTTTCCGCATAAAATAACTCATAAAAATTTTATGCGGTCTGTATATCAGATTTGCAAACAATTTGAATTACACTTATGTAATTATTCAAGTTTCATCATCATATTTGACTCAACAGCTCAGGATAGGCTAAGGCCATCTGTTAAAGTCTCCTCCAGATCAGCTTATTTTTTGCTTTAGTCTGCCAATTTTTCACCCCTATCACTTTAAAGTCTGAATTCAACTGAATCAAGTCACAGTAGTTTTGGTCTTCCTCTATTATGGCTACTGAAGGCCTTCACAACAAAAACCTTCCTTACTGGACTTTTTTTCATCCATTCTAACAACAAATGATTCACATTTATAATTATACTTACAACTTTTGTTTTCTGAGGTATATTATTAAAATCAAATTCTTGTGTAGAACATCTGAAAGATTTGGAAGGATAGTTGGAAGGATTTAAAAATTATTGTTTGCATTTGATCCCCATGGCTTCAAATACAAAATAAACAAAAGAAATTGCTTTCATTAAATGACTAATCGAAATATTTTAATTAAACACTAAGTTAAAGGATAAAAAGATATATTTTCAGTAACAGATCATTGTTTTGAATAAATTTTACACAAAAAACTGAGAACAAACTTTAAAGGATAATGTATTCACAGTGTAAACAAAAACAGTCCAAGACTGTTACAATTGCATTTCCTTTAAACCTTACTTATCAACAAGAATAAAATAATTTAATATTTATAAATATTTCTTCTATTAATATAATAATCTTCGGACTGTGACAACAATGGAAGAAATGCCACACCAACAAGTTTAAAGGGTTGTTTTCAGACAGAAGTCCCATTAAATTTCTGTCATGGTCAATGAAAACCCGAATAACTTCCGAAATATTAAAGACATAGTTTTAAAATTTGTAACTGTATATACCAAAAATTTACAGCTATAATTTGTGCTCGTAAACAAAAATAAATTTTGATTTTTTTGTTTCCTCTTTGTAAAAAATATTTCCATTTGATTTAAATTTATTAATGTTGAACTTTATTTATTTATTCATATTTCCTTTTTTTCTGTCATATGAATAAATTATATAAAATAAAATTATTTCTCTTCTAAAAAAATTGCCGAAAATATTAATTTAAATTTAAATTAATGCATTTTAAAGTACAATGCACCAGTTATTCGTAATATTAAAATTTCGCATAGGTGCACGTATCTCCTCCAAGACCAGAACTAGTCTGGAGTCCCAAAGCATACTAAAAGCTTCGTGAAGATTCAGACGAAAAACCAAAACACATTTAGCTTTTCTAAACTCTTTTTTTATTCTTCTTCTCCTCTTCTATTAATATAGTTCATAAATCTAAAAATGCTCAATGAGTTTGCAATTTAGTTTTAACATGCGGATTTTATTTCCAGTAGAGAAATGAAAACTAAGGAACCATGGTCGAATAATTAGCTTTTTTAAAAATTATATCTCATGTCTTTGATTTCATTTGTTTATTAACCATTTTAAAATATAAATGTTAAATTTTTGAATCAATGCAAAGGTTGAGAGCAACGTGATTAGCAAATTATTTTAATTTATCTGAAAAATTATATTTTGAAGAAAACTTTTTAGCGATTTGAGTAACGAATACTTTCCGGTCTTTAAACCGCAGTATTAGCAAACTTGAACTATAAAATTTTGTGATTCCTTTTATCAACTAAAAAAAGAAAAAACAATCATTACCTTTCGAACAATACTAATTAAAAAAATCGAAATTTAGTGTATAGAATAAAATATACAATTAAACTTCTAATTTCCAGGTATTTACTATACAAAGGACACTTTTTATTTTTCTGGTAAGAAGTATTTCCATCTAAAAATCGTCTTATATGCAACTTTTATATTTTTTATTGATTGTAATATGTCATTACTTTACCCTTTGCAATAAGAGCATTTTTGAGAGATATTTGGATATGAAAATTTATGTCACGTGATAGTAACAAGTTGGAAAAATTCATTATATTTGAACAAAATGCCGGAAAACATATTTTATGGTTACAATACAAGTTCATATGGAAGAAACATTTTTTACAACTGATTTTTTTTCCATTCATAGGCCATAGTTTAAGTTTAGTAAAGCACAAAAGTAAATTTCAACCTCATAAACATTTCTAAAATCGTGAAACAATTTATATTTTTTTTCGAGTTACACTGGTGTTCAAAAGTTAAAAGCATAAATCGAAAAATGCGAAAAAAATGGAGTAAATATTCGTAAAATTATTCCAAATTTCTTGCGGATATTAATTGGGCGAAGAAGAAACATTGGGTTTATGCAAAACCTTTCAGTCGACTACGTCTTGCGCGAAACACCTGCGCGTGTCAGAACGCAGAGAAACCGATTCACGCAGCATAGGCAGTTCAGACAAGTTTCGTGCAACTGCTGTGAGAAGGAACGTTGTTAACCATCAAACAAGGTGAATGATGGCACAAAGACGCCAATTGGACATATTTGAGAAAGGAAGAATCGCTGAAATGCTGGAATCCGGACGATCACAAACCGAAGTGTCTCGAATTTTGAATGTGGACCAATCTGTGATCTCAAGACTGTGGCAGAGGTTTCGAAGAACGGGAGATGTTACCCGACAACCAGTATCAGGTCGCCAAGAGTCACAACTCCTAGCCAAGACCGATATCTGGTAATAAGTGCGTGACGTCAGAGGGGCGGGCACCTGAGCACTGCCTGAGCACTGGGTTCGGCGCTCCCAGTCGCCACAGGAATAAGAATTTCGAGACAAACTGTTTACAGGAGACTCAATTATGCTGGCCTGTATGCCAGAAGACCAGCAGTTTGCATTCCCCTCCCGTCTGCGCATAAACGCGCTCGTTTGAACTGGAGTTTGAAACATCAACATTGGAGTGTGGGAGAGTGGACCAATGTGATGTTCAGTGAGAACCCCGGTTTAGTCTGAGTAGTGATTCTCGTCGGGTAACGATATGAAGAGAACGTGGAACACGTTTTGAACCAAGAAATATAATGGAAAGACATCATTTTCCATCAAGGGGATTAATGGTAGGGGCAGGCATCATGATGGACGGCCGCACAGACCTCCATTTCTTTGATACGGGGTCTGTGACTGGTCAAAGACACAGAGACGAAGTTCGTGAGCCTTATGTTCTCTTGTTTCGAGGTGCTGTCGGTCCTGACTTCATATTCATGGATGGTAATGCGCCATGTCACCGATCGGTGCTGGTTGATGACTTCCTTGAAACGGAAAGCATCCAGCGCAGGTCGTGGCCTGCGAACTCCCCTGATTTAAATCCTATCGAGCATGTATGGGATATGCTCGGGAGACAAATTGTAGCCCTTTCGCAGCCACCAAGCTCCATTACAGAACTGAAGAGAGCTCTCCAAGAAGCTTGGAACCGTTTGTACGCACAACTCATTCATCATCTCATAGCAAGTATGGTAAATCGCTGTGCAGCGTGCCTGGCTGTCAGAGGTGACCACACGCCTTATTAAACTGCGGCATCAGTATTTTATTTAATGTTTTCTTTCATTTTTTCTTTAAAGTGTGAACCCTTTCCATGTTCAGTTTTCTTTCGAACTGCTATTTTGGATAATAAAATTAATTATTATCGTTCTTTTGATTTGCTTTCTTATTTTATAACCATTTTACACTCGCATATCACGTTTCCAGCCATTCTGATTTACAGTTCCTTCTTTATTCACATAATTATCAAGTATGCTTAACTTTTGGTCACCAGTATATGTATTAAAATTTGGGCTATTGTAGAAAAGGTATAACGCATTCTTAAGTTATTAATTAATTTGCATATTAATTAAGAAAAAAAGAGTTGTTTATAAGTCAAGTGGAAGGAGAAATCCAAGAGATATTCATAACAAGTATCCAATCATGTGTTGATTTAAAATTTATACTAAAAAAAAAAGTGTTGTAAGTGTTTCGGAGCCAAATTTTTTAAAATTTGCTAGTTTGTTGATTTTTGCTCAAAATAATTTTAAAAGTTACTAAATAGTGCAAAAAACTTTTTACTTCTAATTCATTTGTACATACCAAAAATATTTACATGATTTTATCTGCTCAAATCTATATATTTTATCATATCGACATACAATACTGTGTCCAAAATGTAAGACCAATTTTCACTTTAGGATTCCTGGGGCTTATGGAATTTCAAATTTCTTTCCTTTATGATGTTTTCTTTAGCACTGGCACTGTCCCTGATATCTGTTGGAAATTTGACGTCAAAATATTCATTAGTGTTTGAGTTACGCTTAGCGTTGGGAGACGCTAAAACTGATTCCGCCGATTTTTGAAATGTCTGAATTCATTGAGCAAAGAACTTGCATTAAATTTTATTTGCGGAAACGTATAGAATGTTGCAGAAAGCATTCAATGAGCATTCTTATATCGGAAAGAAGTGTTTAGAAGCGGTATAATCAGTTCCGGCAGACAAAGCGTTGAAGACGAAGAGCCCTCTGGTCTACCGTCAACCTCAACCGACGAAGTTCACGTCCAAGAAATTAAAGATTTGGTGCTTGCAAACCATCGATTTACAATTAGAGATCTTGGTGATGATGTTGGAATTTTAAAAGGGTCTGTCAATTCCATTTTGGGCATCAAACGCGTCAAATCTCGATTGGTATCGAAAACACTGAATGCTCCAGCTCACACTGCATTGATTCTTTGTGACTTTTACATTAAAAATTAAACCCATATATTCCACAACTATCGTATTTCGCACTTCTGGCTATTCCCTAAACCCAAAAGACCACTCTGGGGATACCTTTTGAGTAGATAGACGAGATTCAACCTGAATCGCCGCGCGCCTTGAAAAAGTTGGCATAAGTGCATTTTGTACGGAGGGGATTACTTTGAAAGTGATGAAATAAATTTGGATGAATAAATAAAGAGTTTTTGAAAAAAAACATGGTCTTACTTTTTGGGCACAGAAGCTAACATTTTAATTAATTAATTATAAAAATACCCAGATTAAGAAGTATCAAAGGGCTATGCCTAACAGTTTTTTCCGCTTTGATTAAAGTTATGCTGTTGCTGTTGATAGATCCATACGGTAAATTACATAGATACGAGGGTCAGTCTGAAATTTTTGAGATGCGGCTAAATGGTACAAGTTTAACTTACCAAATTTTAAGAGTATTCAAAATAGTCCCCTTCAACATCAATGCACATCTGCGGACGAGTTTTCGAAAGATTAAATACTTCACGCCATCCATTTCTTGGAATTTATGAAAAATATGCTTTTATAGCGTCATCAATCTCATCTTCGGAATGAAAACGGCGACCACATAAATTTTTCTTGTGATTAAAACAAGCCAAAAGTCACACATATGAAAATCAGGGGAATAGAGTGGATGCTCTATCTCTTTGATGTGTTTTTGTTTAATAATTGTCGATTTTGCCGTATGAGAAGATGCATTATCATGGTGAGGCATGAGTCTCCTTACATTCACATCTTGAAGAATTTCTGGAAGACACTTAGTGGTGTACCAGTTAGCTGTGACTGTCTTCTATCCATCCAGCTTGATGGCTTTGGCCAGTCCCGTACTTCTGAAGAAAGCGGCATATATTACTTTTTCCATTGCTCGTTGTCTTTTCACCATTATTGATTTGGGGTCATCTTCAAAAACCCATACTTTACTTTCTGGTCGTGTTAGAAAGTCAAAAAAGGTATGTAAGTTTCATCACCAGTTATGAATTTAGAAATAAGGTGGTGTCCACCATCGTTAAGTAATTTTATGGTTTCTTTGCAGATTCTGACACGCTCCGGTTTTTGGTGTTCTGTTAAATTATGGGGGACCCAACGACAAACTAATTTTTTCATATGCAGTTCTTCATGAATAATTTTATGTATAGCTGAGAATCCAATGTTAAGTTTCTTCTGTATCATTTGGTAAGTGCCGCAATTATCAACTACTAGCATTTATCGTATGGCCGACACATTTTCTGGAGCTACAGCTGGTGAAGGACTTCCTGTGTGTGCTTGATCCAGCAGAGAACTACGACCCCTACGAAATTCTGTAAACCATCTAAATACCGTAGCACGAGATGGAGCTTCGTCTCCATGTGCTAGTTGCAGACGTTTGAAGGCATTCTGCTGGATTTAACCCCACTTTAAGTTCATAAGCTCTCACTCCAATTCCATTTTCCTTTCTTCCAAAATCTATTCTACGACTGCTAAATTGCAATTGTTGCCACAAATTATCGTTTGCGGTCATAAGAGTTCAAATTTACAAATTTAATGAATATTTTTTTTTCCTGACTTTGTCGTCTGCCACTCAAAAATTTCAGAGTTACCCTCGTATTTACTATTTGAAATAACTTAGTTTTAAAACAGGTTAAATAAGGATTTTCTAAGGATTAATAAAGATTTTTAAGTATTACAAAAATTTTCAATATTTCGAGGAATTTTATTTTTAAAAATAATGTTGAATTATCTTTTTAGTCATTTTTGTAACTAGGTAATTTGAAAAAACCACTAATTTGTTAATTTGATTTCTTGTGTTATTTCTTCAAGCAAAATTATTTGAAGAATGTGTTTATTTAAAAGTTTTTCATTGTAGAACAACGATCTATTAGTAATGCTGTAGTTTTTTTTATTTATTTTAGTATTATTTTTTTATTTTTTATTTCGGAGCTTTTCCGTGATTCTTTCTGATAATCATACTCAGCAGATTTTTTTAAGAATTTTACAGCATTGGGAGAAATAACGTGATTTTTGTCTGTAACAGTGCTTCCTCCTACGCCCTGGCATGACCTTCCCCTTGGCGTTCAGAAGAAATGATCAATAGGCCTCGAGACTCTCACTCGAAAGGAAGTACAGCGCAATCTTCGTTCCTGCTGAGAAACATTTAGTTTATAGTCTCTCATCCCGAGAGGAAATATATTTAGCGTACACCGGCGCATTAGTTGCCCTACAGGCTCTCACACAGAGAGGAAGTATCTTTCGCGCACCCTGCACGTACCTGAGTATCGGATATTCGGCTTATGAAGTGTAGCCCTTCCACGAATCTATGCTTATATGCCATTAAATTTATAAAACATTGTCTGTCGTTAATTGTATATGTGTGGTGTTTTGTGCGTGTGTAAATAAAGATGTGAATTCTCAAACCTGTGTTTTCTCAACCCAACAACACCAGATATAACCTGCACACTACACGTCGATATTTAGAATATTATCACAGTTTGCATCTGGATGAAAAGAAAAAATAATGTGTCATTCTCTTCTCTGGGTTGATTAATAACCACACACTTGAGGTGTAGTTAAACAAGTCACATTCAATTTATCTGTTAATGCTAATGAAATTTCACTAAAGAAAGTACAGTTTCAATTTCCGTATTTTTAATTGGAACAGTGCAAAGTTCGGTTTCTATCCGAAAGCTGGTATTAAAAAAAATTTCTTTCGTCTTTTCCTGTAATGACAAATAATAATTTGTAATAAATATTATTCTTTATTTTCTTTTACTTACATATTAAAATATAAAATGCTTGGTTAACTTCCTGATCTTTTGATTAGAAATATCGTTTAGATAATCAATATAAAAATATTCGTTGCTTGACTAATCCCTTTTTGTATTGATTATAAACGTCGACAGATGGCTGTACCATATTTAAGGACTTTGAGCGTTTATGTAAATTTTGTAGATCAGTTTTTCTTGAAAGAAAAATTTATTGGGCTTACATTTCGTAAGATTTCAAGTTAAAAATAAATTTTGCAGACAGGTGTGCAAAAAGGAAATATATGAGATGAATTTCAGATTGGTGCATGTTCAAATTCTCTGCTGGAGTGCTTTGGATGGCGTCACTGCTGTTGGATACCAAGACACTCGATGGTGATTGTGTAAGCGTCTAATTTCGACAGCCAGGTTGTCAGGGAGGGTGGGGGGGGGAGGGGGTTCTATACTGTAAACAAATGCAATGTATTATCCCGTAAAAGCTCATTCTGAAACAATGTTTTTCATCCTCCTCTGTCGTTGGAATGTTTATATATAGAAAAATATATCCAACAATGTATAAAAAGAATCTATGGAACTTTC
>BPLQ01009423.1:0-38829 GCA_021605075.1 Caerostris darwini
AATGTGTATTATAATTTTTTTGAACATTAAATTTAAAATTATCGAAAACATTACAAAAATCAAATCTTTAAATTACCATATTTAATGTTTAGCGCATCTACTAGAATAACATATCAGTTTACAGAAACATTTTTATAAATTTAAAATAATGTTTAAAAATGTTTAAAAAAGTTTAAGTTTAGTTATGTTTGATTTAATAACAAATTACAGTTTTTTTTTTAAATTGAATCTTTATTTTGTTTGACATATTAGAGTAAATTTAAAACAACACAATTCATAAAATTGAAACAACATCTCCTTTAAGAAGAAAAACATAATATTATTCTTTTTTGGGCATAAACATTGCTATAAGAGAAATACAATAATAAAAGGCTATGGTAAAGCGCAACACTAACATTTTTTTCTTCTAATGCAGCTGACAAATAGACCGTGATCTTTCTCCATAAGGGCTGCACCGATGTTATGGGGCGCGTGTAACTTGATGGTAAGCCACGGACGCAGAGTAACAATGTCCCCGCAATGCTCTACGATCCTATTAGGACAGGGACCTACAGCTTAAAGCGGATTCCAAACCCCTACAAACACCCACGGCAAAGCCGGGATTTGAACCCGATACCTGTGGTACCGAACGCCAGACGTTCGGCCATCAGGCCCTGCGCAACACTAACAGACTAATTTAAAAAGCAACACAGAACGATTTACTCTAACAAAATTACAATTGCAAAAAAATACCACAAAATATTTAAATAACAATACAAAATATAAACTTTTAGTTAGCAAATAGTACTTTTTGGTGAAACATAAGCATACATTTAATTGTTAAAAATTGTACTGAAGATTTAAAATGATTTAGATGTGACAATAGTGCAAAATTTAAAAAAATCAATTTTTGTTCTCATTTTTCACTATCAAAAATTGCAAGATGGTTAAAAGTTTAAAACAATCAATAAAAATTTAAAAAAATATTTAATTTAATTAATGCTCTTAAATGAATATTTCTCTTGTTTTAAGTATTAAAGTTTCTGGAACATGAAACGCATCACTGAAAATTTTATTTGAGAAGCAACACAGAACGTTAAACGCTAACATAATTACAATTACAAAGAAATACAACGAAATATTTATATACCTATACGAAACACAAACTCTCAGCTAGCAAATACACTCATGTCCATAAATTAAGGATAATTCAGAATCAGACAGAAGTTGAACTCTAAAATAAAAATTTCACCTGTAGAATTATCACACACATCTTGAAGAAGAATATGCAAATTACAGGAAACCACCAGATGGCGCGGATAGTACGTCACAATGACGAGAGTGTAAGAGAGGGGTATATAAGGAATGGTGGCAAAGAAGTAAAATTGTTCACAAGCGCTTTAAAAGCCTTTCAGTGCAATAACCGCATAGTTATGGCACAAAGGAAGCATTTGGATGATTTTTTACGTGGTAGAATTATCGGACGACTGGAATGTGGACGTACCCAGCTGGAAGTATCCGAGGAATTTGGAATCGCCCAGAGTGTCATCTCCAGGCTTTGGCAACGATTCCAAGATGATGGTAATGTGAGTAGATGTTACAGCACAGGTCGCCCCCGAGTTACAACGCCGAATGAGGACCGGTATTTAGCAGTTACTGCTAAAAGAAACAGACGGAGCACAGCATCAGACCTGTCTCGTCAGTTCTCTTCAGCTACCGGTACGACAGTTTCAAGGCAGACCATGTACACATTGCTTGCGCTTAGGGCACATTGGTCTATATGCTCGTAGGCCTCTCAGATGTGTTCCACTTACCGCAACTCACTGTCGCCTGCGATTAACCTGAAGTAGAGAGCATGCATTGTGGACACCGCACCAGTGGTCTTGTGTGATGTTTTCCGACGAGTCCAGGTTTAGTTTGCAGTCTGATTCTCGCCGGACTTTCATATGGAGAGCGCCAGGTACCCGTTACCATCAAGAGAACACCATTGAACGACACCGTTATGGTGGTGCAGGATGGCTCGTTTGGGGAGGAATTATTCTTGGTTCCAGAACTGACCTGCATGTTCAGAGTGTAACGATGACAGGCCACATCTATCGGGATGTCATTCTGGAACAACATGTACGTTTGTTTCGGGGCGCCATGGGTGCTCAATTTCTGTTTATGGATGACAACGCCCGTCCTCACCGTGCAAACATTGTAGACGAATGCCTTCAATTGGAGGATATCACCCGTATGGATTGGCCAGCATACTCACCGGACTTGAATCCAATAGAGCATGTGTGGGATAGGCTTGGCCGACGAATTGCAGCCCGTCAACCCCCTCTCACCTGTCAACCGGAACTTCGGAGGGCATTTCTTGATGAGTGGTGTAATATTCCCCAAGATCAGATTGATAATTTGATACTCAGCATGCCTAGTCGTTGTAAGGCCTGTATTGTATCGTCCGGGAGACATACTCCATATTAACCATCATTCTAACCATGTTATACTGTTTTTTGTAAATAGGTTCTTTTTTGAAATTTGCTCCAGGGAGTAAAAATCGCAATTTTTATTAATTATGACAAACATATAGAATCTTTTTTGCTCTTTACCTTTCGTTTAACAAATAGACTTTACAAATAAGTTAGATTTGTTTTGCTTCTGTCTCTTTCTTTGCCTGAACTTCATTATCCTTAATTTATGGACATGAGTGTAATACAATTGGGTGAAACATAAGCATACACTTTTTTTTTTAAATTGTACCAAAGATTTAAAATGAATTAGATATATTAGATTCGGGCAATACTGCACTATTAAAAAATTACAATTTTTCTTCATCTCTTTCACTATGAAAAAATTACAAGACGGTTAAAAGTTAAAACAAACATTAAAAATTAAACACTACTTAAATTTAAAAATATATTACGAAGTATTTTTAAAATATTAGCTTGTTATTACAAAATGAAATCGAGTTATATTTCTTTCCTCTAGATAATAATAGTTATTAGCATATTTATTTAATTTAAGAAAATTAAACATGCATCCACAATTTTTTTATCTTCAAAAATGTTTTTGGAATACGAATCTGCAGGAATTTGGAGAGAAATTTCTCACATCTCATACTTATTTCATACAAAATATTTTTTAAAGAAATTTAGCCATATGAATATTTAGCCATTTTGTCTAAATCGCAAATATATTAAATACATTTTACTCTTTATTACAATAACCCATGTAACATAAATCATCATTACAAATTAATAATATACTTTAAAAATATTAAAAATATATTTTAAAAATATTAATAATTTTTTTACACATTTCTAATTAATCACATAGGTACAAATAATAATTGACTGCAGAAATAGTCAAAAAAAAAAAAAAAAAAAAAAAAACTTTATACGAAAAATAAATTAAAACAGGAATTCAAATAAAAATAATTTAGAAGTAGCTTAGTATTAAAATAAATCCAAATCATATAAATGAACTTATTTATCGTTTTTATTTCTGGAAGGTCTTGTTCATCCAAATGTTTGCAAATGGCGAAATAAAATTACATATTAAATATGAGTTATAAAACACAAATATAAAACGTTTAAGAAATATAACGCCATTTATTAATTCGTAATTTTTTTGCATACAATTTTTGAAAGAAGTTATGACGTCATTTTAATGTCATGACGTCATCCTAATTCTTTAGCAGATGACTTTGGACGAGTATAACCTCTATTCGAGTCATTTGAGTTTTCATTTAATTTGCTTTACATTAATAATTAATAATAATATAATAAAATCAATATTATATATAAATTACAAATACTTAAAATAAATTTTTCTCTTAATTACAATAACCCATGTTGCATTAAACATCATTACAAACAGCATTTAGAAAATATATAATTATTTTAAACATTTCTAATTAATCAAAGACGTACAAAAAAATAATTGACTGCAGAAACATTAAAAAAGAATTTTACAACAAAATAGAATACCATAGGAATTCAAATAATAAGAATTTAGAAATAAGTAATTTAGAGTTAAAATAAATCCCGCTCATATAAATGAAGTTTTAAAATTCTCAAGAACAAATGAATAAATAAAAGCATATTTACCGTTTTTTATTTCAGGAAAATTTGCAGAAACGATAAAAAACAATTCTTATTTCTTGCTCATCCAAAAGTTTACAAATGGCGAAATAAAATAAATATTAAATATGAATTGTAAGACACAAAAATGAAACACAAACATGGAAAGCGTTAAGAATTATAACGCCATTTATTTATTCATAATTATTTTGCATACGATTTTTGAACGAAGTTATGACGTCATTGTAATGTCGTGACGTCATTCCTAATTCTTTAGCAGACGATTTTTGAGCTCACTAGTTTGAAATTAAAATTTAACTACAAAAAAAAAAAAAAAAAAAATATTGTGATTAAATTTTTAAAAATAAATAAAAATATCTAATTTAATAATAAATATAATAAATATAAATATAAAAATAATTAAATAAATTATTAAATAATTTTGATTTAATTTAATAAATATGAGATTGTTTTTCTTAATTTTTGGCTATGTTCGAAATGAAAAGAATAATGATTTTCTTGAGTACTATTAAGAAATGGAGACAGATGCATGAAGTTCTTATTTTTTTAAAAGATATGAAATAAAACCAATGATAATAATAGATATTGAAATAAAAAAAAATATGTGTTTATGTATTTTTATTTAAAAGAACACTTACACAAAATGGGCATCTATAAATATAAACATATTATAAATCGATTATAATGAAGTTTTAACTATATCCAGGCATTTTTCAAAAATTGTAACAAAAATTAATCTTTTTAATTCTTTAATAAATTTAACCTACTATTGTGTGAATTCGTGGGATTATTACAATCTAGTGTCAATATATGTACACATGTAAAAAAAATTATTTGAAAGATTAAAAATGTACTTAATTAATTCGAGTATAATAAAATCACATTATCTGTCTGTATGTTTTGCCTTCTCTCTTTTAAATTATTAAGAACTAATTTTTTTTTATTTTGTGCAATAATTTACATTTCATTTGTATGCATTTACTTAATTTAGAAAAATTATTCTTAAAAAAAAAATACTTATTTTTTTCAGTAAAATTTCGAGTGAGTTTAATTTTATGGTTAAATTAAGGTGATTTAAAATGTTTTGTAAATTTATTGTTTTAAAAATTCGAAATGGCATTATACGGAAAGTTACATTCAATTACTGTATTATTCATTAAAATCCAACAATAACAGACATAAAAGGTACATCATAAGAATAAATTCAAATAAGCAAGCACAGAATACAGAAATAGATTTCGTTGTCACAAAATTTTATTATGCATTTTTACTCTGTTTACAGAAATCAGGTAAAGAGAACTTTACTGAACACCACTATAAAATAAATAAAAATATGAAATTTTCAACAGAACTTTCTTTAAAGTAAATATAATTAAAAACTAGAAATATATGCAAAACAGACACTTTGGCAAATTACTAGCGATCTAAAGCATTTTACCAAAGAAATTTGTTTTGTGAAGAAAGACGTTTAAAATATTCTGATGGAATAAATTCCTATTCATTTATATTCATAAAAAATATTGAAATCTTTTTTAAATGTACTGTATTTTAAGAAAAAAAAATAAAGTTTTTTTTATAATACATATATTTAAATTTTAAAGTATATTTTAACAATGTATTTTAAATTTTTTAAGCGTATTTCTTATTATTGAATATAGAATATCGCATTTAATGTAGCTAAAATATAGTTAACTCAACAATTAAAAATTTTCCGAGTGTAAGGATATTGTGGTTACAAATTAATCAGTTTTGCTAAAGAAATAATTTATGTTTACGCTTGGACTTCTAGTAATTTTATTATCTTATATTTAGAAACATAATCTCTTATTTTGTATTTAATATGAAAGAAAATGTTAAAATATAGCATGTTATTCCTGCTTTAACAATTGCAAAGGAATATACATATTTAAAATACAAATAAAGAAGTTTTGAAAAACTATTTTTCTCTTTATAACAAGTACGTATATATTTATAAATAGCGATAAACACGTGATTAGTCAACATAATTTCAAAAAAGGTTTAACAGAGCGGCAATTCTTGCACTTTTAAAAATATTCATTTCCATCTGCAAAACACTAAATAACACTTAATAAATCGTGTACTGCGAATCAATATAAAAACACTTTTTACATGTCTAAAATTTTATTGGAAAATTAAAATTAAACAAATTATGACATATGCAAGTTAAAAATATACAATATTATAATAAATGATTTATGATACTGTAAAAAAAATTTTGAGGCAGCGTAGCAACTCAAGTCAAGTATTAAAAATTCATTACAAATATTTTTTTCAGTTTAAAACAGTATCTATGCTGCATTACATCTAATGGTTGTCTGTATAAAAAAAAATTACTTTTCTATCCAATTTATGTTACACGTTATATAATTGAACCTGCTTCAATACATTTTTTTAAGCATGCAGTAAATTCTTGGCTAAAATCAAAGAGATTAATGAAAATACAAAATAAAAAATATATATATTTTGCATTAAAACTTTTTTGTAAGCGTCAGTAGCATGGAAAGATATTTTTAAATTTTTGAAATGACAATTAACAATCAATTTTTTTAATTATTACTATGTTAATTTTGTTCAGAAGGATATTTCCCTCTGCCAAAGATATTTGACTAGATTTCAGAAAAGTTAGGCGAGTCTTCAGAAGTTGCAGATGTGCCTTCTTTGATTTTGAAAGGATTCTCTGTGATACAACGCATTATGCTATGTGCCATCAAACTGCATTTATATTTGAATACTTTTCCACAGTTATCACAAACATGATAACTTTCTCCTGTATGAAATCTTTATGTTTGTATAGATGCGACTTGATATAGAATGTTCTGCCACATTTTCACAAATATGAGGCATTTCTCCTGTATGAAATTTTTTGTGATCGTTCACATAATTATTTCGAAGGAATTTTCACCACATTCTTCACAGAAATGACTCATTTTTTTTAGCTTGGATCTTCTGATGATATTTCAAAGAATGCATTAGTTTGAAATTTTCGCCACATGTATCACCCACAAAGGTTTCTCTCCTGTATGAATTCTCTCGTGATCTTTCGACATACTTTTCCAAAGGGCAGTATATTCACAGTATCCACACCGGTGACGTCTTTTTGGATGTTCTTTGGAGAAATGCTCTTTTAAATCCTTCTGAAGTTCGAATTGTTTTCCACATTTAATGCACTTGAATGATTGTTCTGATACTGTCGTATCCGAAGAAGACATATTGAGGACTTTGCTACAAGGATTAATTTAAAAAAAACTGAAAATTTAAAAGAGTGTATGTAAAATGCAGTTTTCACTTGCAACTTTTCGACATTTATTGAGCATGTTTCTACGCAATCTACCTAGTTTATATTTTGTGTTGCCATTTTTTTTTTTTTTTTTTTTTTTTTTTTTTTTTTTTTTTTGCATTAGTCCTTTTTAATATTTTTTTCTTTATGAACTACGCACTATATCACGAACTTAATCCTAGATTAGAAACTAAAATCATGAAATTTTTTCACAGTTTATTATTGAAATTTCAGGTTGATTTTATTAAAATTCGTTGTTCAAATTAATAAATTTGAAAAACTATTAAATACTAACTACATTTTTCTAAACATAATTTAACATAGATTATTGAGTTTAAAAAGGCTATCAATTTTATAGTTTATTAAAAAAATATGCATGATTTTTTTAGGTTTCTTTTACAATTTTTTTTGTCATAGGAATACACGGATGTTAGAATGCCACTCTGAGTTTAAATGCGTCATATTGAGCCAAAATACAGTAGTCACACAGTCCTATTTATCAATGGTCTCGAAGATGCACCTATATCTCATATATTGTAATTTGATTGTAGGGATTTTTTTCAGCATGTGCATTTTGGTTTTATATGAGTATAAGTAAATAGATCTTATATATTCCGAACTTCGTTTGCGGTGCTTTATTCTCGCTCATATAAAATTTTTCTGATTTTTCATCTGCATACTCAAGAGGTAATGGCTTAAAAAATAGATATCAATTTTGATAGGTATTACAATGATTCTTGAAATTTACTTTTTCATTTTGAAAACATGACTTGCTCCTTTTCTACATAATTTATGCAGTAAAAATAAAATATAAATAAAAAAAATTCAATTATTTCTCGTATTCAAAGAGGAGTAAAATAAGTATATAAATAAAAATCTATCAATAAAATGAAACACTCAATAAAATCCTGAAAACAAAATCGGAGTTATTTAGTCAAGTATAGTCAGTGAAAAAATAGTTCTGAATAAGAGTTAAAAATTGAATAAAAACATTGTTAAAATTATACATGTATACACTTGTACACTTTTGAACTTTTTTATGTAATTTTGCACAGGTCTAAGTAAATTGACGACATATTTTAAGTGTTCCGAACCAATTTAATTATTTTTCTACATCAATTAAGGAACCGAACAGGTGCTTACCGGCTACTTAAAGGAGAAGAAAAACAAAATATATTTAAAGGAAATGGCAGATGCTTTGTTGATGAGAGAAAGAAGGATAAATATTACATTATCTTTCTTAAGTGAAATTGCTAAAACTCAAATAAAAAACCTTAATTATAAAATTCTGAAATACTTCCGCTCACCTTTGCATTATAATTACTATAGTACACATGCATTGGATCAAATGATATGTACTTATTGATAAAAGATGCGATCACGGTATACCTCGTTTAAATCTTCTCGTAGCTTGTGAAATTGGTGCTTTTTCAGCAAGTTTGGCGATGGTATAGATGATTGTTAGTGGTTCTGAATTTATTTTAATTTTCCGGTCTGGTCTAATTAGCCCAAAATGTGCAGAAAATGACAGTCGAGCGACCAACCAAGCCTAATCAAATTGCCTTCAAATTTTCAAATATCGATCATTTTCATGTTCGTCTGATATGCACCAGAGAGCGCTGTCGAAGGGAAATCATCGCCACAACCTCTCAGCATTAGCATATCATAGAGAGAAATTATCGAAAACTTCCACTAAAGAAAAAGAAGTCAATTCCAGATGTTACAACGTGTCGCATACGAATCTATGAGTCATTTAATTCGTTGACGGCAACATACGCAGACATCGTATTCTAGCATGAGCACTGTTTTATATTAGCTGGACACCCGATCACTTGGTCACGTGTCGTGCACTCGGACCTTAATTTCTCCTCTTCGTTTCTGCTGTCTGATGGCCAATTGTCCAGCGCTCTGTCTTTTTGGCACCATCGGCTTCAGGTTGGAATCCTGGTGATGACAGGGATGTTTGTGAGGGGTTAGGAATATACGTTATGTCCCTGTCTGCTTAGCTTAAATTGAGTACAAATGACAAGCAAAACCACCTCTTTTCTATAAGATTTTCGGGTTTGATTTTGGTTTGTAGCTCTAAGGTCACTTTTCTGCTCACTAGGGCTAATTGGATCGAGACCTACATTTTAAAATAAAGCAAATGAGGTGAAAAAAATATTTTCGATATAAAAATATCATGGTAATGAACTGGAAGTCTCGGCGGTTTTAGACGTATAACGATTTCAAGAAGACAGCCACTTCCAGGTTCATGGGAAAACATTAATTTTTATTTACAAGCACTAATATATATGTATGTCTTTCTATACAAATAAGGAACTCTGGATTATTATACAAAATATTAATGAATGTGGAAGTACAGTGTAGTTCCTTTATAAATCTTGTAAAATATAGCTGTATATACAAATAAGGAACTTTGGATTACTATACGAAAAAATGATTGAATTTCCTTTTTAGAATAATAATTCCTTTATATAAACAACATTTTCAATTCTGCCAAATTATTTTGCCTTTTGTATTTCCAAAAAGCATTTGGATAAATTGAGGTAAAGCAGTCTCAACGAGCATGCATCTCAAAGCGCCCAGTCAAGTCAAGTTTTCTATCAAATAAATTTTATGGTTTGGTTTGTCGCTCTAAAGTCAATTTTCTGAAAACTAGGCTAATTAGATCCAGGCCTAAATTTTAAAGTATAGTAAACGCTGCTGAAAATACATTCGAAAAGTTCTTTGCAACATAAAAGTATCAGGATAATTCACCATGGTTTATGTAGTTGAAGTTATTTATTGTTAGGGTAAATTGTATGAAAAATTGAATAAAATAATTCTTCAAATAACGTTTCCTAAATATTTGTGAGCCCACTAATTCCTTGACTGAATTTTATTTGGATATGTAACAGTGGTTGTCTATCTGCCTGCAATATTCTTAAACATTTCTGCTTCATTCTTCATCCAAGCATTTGAAGTTTTTTCGCTTGTTTTTATTTATTTATTTTTTGTGTAGTTAGATTGCCATTTTAAATTGATCGACAATTTGTCCTGTGCATTGAGGATTACGGAACGAAAGACAAATATTAAAAAGCGTTTCAAGTTATGGCAAAATTACCAATTGTAAACATAGAAATGAGATATCTTTTTTCTATTAAAAAAATAATTTCATCCTAAAAAGCTTCAATTTAAGACCTACTTTGAGCACTTGAGATCAATCTGCGAAAAATATACTTTCGTTTTTACAATATTTTATATTATAAAATTCCATTGAATAAAATAACAAGTTACATAAAATATACTAAATGAACACCGATTTGAAACTGAAAAAGAAATAGCATTTTCGATAGGATTTATATTTAAAAGAGGAAAATTATACACTTAGAATTTTAAGTTTAAAAAATAATGATTTATTTACATTTTAAAAAAATAGTGAAAAATCTGAAGAACAATTTTCCTGACAAACGTATTTTCAAAATTAATTCACATTTAAAATATTGTGGAATCCCTTTAGTACGATATATCCTTTTGTAGTATTTTGTTATAAAATAAAATATGTTTTGTTACGTCTGAATTAATAACAAATTACGACCATTTTTAAGAAATTGAACTTTATTTGACATGTTACCTCATATTTAAAACTACAAAATTCTTAAAACTGAAACATCTGCTTTATGAAAAATATTATATTAATTACATTGTGCATGAAAGTAACAATACAGAAGGATTTAAGCTAGCAGCAATACACATACAAAGAAATATAACAAAACATTTATAAACACGAACGCAGATAACAAATTCGTAGGTAACAAATAGTACAGTTTTGTGAAACATGAATGTATGCTTTTTAATATTTAAAATTTTACCGAATACAAATCAAATATGAATTAATCTTAATAATTTAAGATTTTTATGAAACCTAAAATGTTATATATGATAATTCTTAAAAAACTATATATGATAATTCTTAAAAAAGTTTAAAAAATTACAATTCTTCTAAAAAAATTTATCTTTACGAAAATATTTCATGACGTTTAAAATTTCAAAACATTTATAAAAATTAATAATTTTTAAAATTAAATAATGCACCTGAGACATATGTTAAACAACATGCCTGTTACTGATCAAAACAAATCAAGTATCGTTCTCTTAGAAATCATGTTGTTGTCTATACAGAATAATTAACGTTATTCCCAGATTTATGTCATTTATCAAGTTAAAAATACTTTCATAATATTTTTGAAATTAAGTATGTCATCTCAGTATGATCTTTCCGGAGTTAGGGAGAAAATTTCCTCTTATCACATCCTCATTATTATCCAGATTATTTTGTACCTTCACATGAGGTCTGGAACGGGTCTCCAGATGAGCGTACGACTTGCGTTGGCAGGCGAACTTCCGCAACGATTTTCCAAATGCCTTTTCAAACTTTGTTTGTGTTTATATGCTTTACTGCAAAACTTACAAACATGAGGTCTTATTCCTGAATGAGTTATCATATGCATGTTTAAGTGACCCTTGCATAGGAAGGCTTTGCTGCATAATTCACAAACGTGAAGATTTTCTTCTGTATGAATTAACGAATGTCCCTCGAAATCTTCTTCGCATTTGAAAGATCTGCCGCACTCCTTACAATAATAAGGATTTCTTATGTGTATTCTCTCATGTTCATTTAGGTTACTCTTCTGTCCAAATGCTTTTCCACAGAGTGAACAAACGTGAGGTCTCTCTCCAGTATGAATCAACTGGTGCCTTTTCAAATGATACGAAGTTTTCGTTGCTCTCCCACAAAGATCACACACATAAGGTAGGTTTGGGTGTTGCTGACAGCAATGCTCTTTCAAATGTTCTAGATGTATAAATATTCTTTCACATACATAACATTTCCACACTTTTGAGGTCGGGAAACTATGAGAAGCAAACATATTTACAAGAAATGTTACTCCTAAAAACCTTACACTTATGCTAAAATGCTGTTGTGACGATTATTTTCGATCCTTGCTCTCAGTTTGAAAAGTTAGTATTGCATAACCTTGTACACCAAATATTAAATATATTTTCTGCACAGCAGGTGCGTCTCATTTATTGTTGCCTGTTGCCATTTTTTTACTGTATTTCTTATTGTTGGTAATTTTGTTTTTCCGTAAATTCATACGCACTACGACAGGAAGTTATTGAGCTCTATTATGAGTTTGGAAACAAAAGAATGTGAACATTTAAAAAAAAAAACTATTTGTGAAATTTTGTGTTTATTTTGAAAGAGGTACTAATTTTTTAATGAGTAAAATGGACTCTACGTTACTGTCCTGTGTTCATCAATGATCTGGCAATTGCATCCAGCAGTGGATGGTAATAAAAAAAATGAATTTAATGCGAATGCTGATATTGTTTTTCAAGAAAAAGTTTGTTGTGAGATAACGATCTGTTTAGTATATTTTTGTATATTCTGTTTAGTATATACACTGAAGTGACAAAAGTCATGGGATACCTCTTAATATCGTGTCGGCCCACCTTTCGCAAGACGAAGTGCAGCAACTCGACGTGACATGGACTCAACAAGTCGTTGGAAGTCTTCTGCAGGAATATTGAGCCATGCTGTCTCGATAGACGTCCATAATTGGGAAAGCGTTGATGGTGCAGGATTTTGGGCACGAACAGACCTCTCGATCATGTCCCATAAATGCTCGATGGGATTCATGTCGGGCGATCTACGTGGCCAGATCATTCGTTGGAATTGTCCAGAATGTTCTCCAAACCAATCGCGAACAGTTGTGGCCCGGTGACATGGGGCATTGTCATCCATAAAAATCCCATCGTTGTTTGGGTACATGAAGTCTATGAATGGCTGCAAGTGATCTCCAAGTAGCTGAACATAAGCCTTTCCAATCAATGTTCGGTCCAGTCGCACCAGAGGACCAAGTCCATGCCATGAAAAAACAGCCCACACCATTACGGAGCCACCACCAGCTTGAACAGTGCCTTGCTGACAGTTTGGGTCCATGGCTTCATGGGGTCTTCGCCACACTCGAACCCTACCATCAGCTCTTGCCAACTGAAATCGTGACTCATAGGACCATGCCACGGTTTTCCATTCATCTAGGGACCAACCGATATGCTCACGTGCCCACGAGAGTCGCTGCAAGCGATGTCGTTCTGTCAGTAAAGGCACTCGAGTCGGTCTTCTGCTGGAATAGCCCAAGAAAGCCAAATGTTTCCGCACAGTTCTAACAGACAAGTCCCTTGTACATCCCACATAGATTTCTGCGGTTATTTGACGCAGTGTTGCTTGTCTGTTAGAATTTACGACTCTTTGCAGACGTCGCCGGTCTCGGTCGTTAAGTGCAGGCGGTCGACCACTGCGCTGTCCATGGTGGGATGTTATGCCTGAAATTTCATACTCGGCACACTTGACACAGTGGATCTGGGAATGTTGAATTCCCTAACGATTTCCGAAATGGCATGACCCATGCGTCTAGCTCCAACTAACATTCCGCGTTCAAAGTCTGTTAATTCCCGTCGTGCGGTCATCATCACGTGAAAACCTCTTCACATGAATAACTTGAACAGAAATGAAAGCTCTGCGAAAGCACTGCGCATTTATACCTCTTCTACGCGATGCTACTGCCATCTGAAAATTTGCATATTGCTATCCCATGACATTTGTCACTTCAGTGTATATCAAATCAACTGGTTAATTAATAATAATATTATTTGTTATTAATACAATTTTTTGTTAAATGTTTTCCGGAAATTAATCTCATTTTTTTTTTTTAAATCTGTTCAATGCTTATTCATTAAAATTTTTTTCAATAAGAATTGAAACACATTAAAAACTTCATGAATACAAACAAACTTACAACTTTATTTGTCTTAACTGCATTTAAATGCATTTTATTTAACTTCATTTTGTAATACATATGTCTTTCAAAAATTTTTGTGAACAAATATTGTAATTCTGATTGCTTTAATTATCACGGGATGCCAATACAGAAGTTTAACCTTGTTCGCGTTTTTTGAGTTAATTGGTTATGTTAGCTACTGATTTAAAAAAAAAATTAAAGCTTTAGGTTTGTAAAAGCATATATTGAATGTATGTGCACTGTAAAAAAATTTAACTAAGTTGATGATTTTCAAATATTTTTTCGTGAAATTAGGGATAAATTGATAACATAAAACCATGATATCTGAGAATCAATTGAATTTTATTTGGCTGATTCATATAGAACACAATCCTTATGTTTGTTAGTACTCTATCAATGCATTCAATAACATAGTAATCTGAGGTAGAAAAACTAGTTTATAATGAAATCAGACTCATGTTTGTAAGGACTACGTCAAAGCATTTATTGAGGAGTCCCATTTGAAAGTTCCCATTTGACTATAATACAATGGGCTTATATACACAATTCAGTCACATTAATGTGACCACCTGACAAAAGCCAGAATAACCACCTTCGGCAGAGTGGACCGCTGCGAGACGTGCAGCAAGAGAGACAATTAGGTTTCTGAAGGTGTTCACTGGTATGTCGCGCCATGGCGACCCCAGTGCCGTGACCAGCTGCGCTAGATTACGCGGTTGAGAATCCATGGCGCGAGCCACTGGATCGAGGTGTCCCACAGATTCTCGATTTGGTTTAAATCCGGTGAGTTTGCTGGCCAGGGGAGTCAGGTAAACTCATCCTGGTGCTCTTCGAAAAATGCACATACACTGTGAGCTGTATGACACCTCACATTGTCCTGCTGGTAGATGACATTATTCTGAGGAAAAATAATTCGCATGTAGGGGTGGACATGGTCCGCAAGGACAAATGCGTACTTGTGCTGATCCATCGTGCCTTCCACAATGCTGAGTGCACCCAGTGAATGCAGGAAAGCTTTCCGCAAACCATAATGCTCCCTCCTCCAGCTTGGATCCTTCCGGCAATTGTTGCAAGGTGTTTGCTTTCAGACGTTTCACGCCGTATACGCCAACGTCCATCTGTCCGATGGACAAAAAAACGGGATTCATCGGAAACAGCCACCTGTCGCCACTCTGTGGACGTCCAGTTTCGGTACTGGCGTGCAAATTCCTGACATCGTCGCCGATGAACAGCAGTCAGCATAGGTACATTAACTAGGCGTCTGCTGCGGAGGCCCATGCGCAGTAACGTTCACTGAACCGTTGTTGAGGATACACTCTTGGTAGCTCCTCGGTTCATCTCGGCGGTCAGTTGCTCGTCTATTCGCCCGAACGCATCTCCGTAGCCTTCGTTCGCCTCTGTTGTCTATAAGCCGTGGTGCACCATATGCACAACGCTGCTGATTTTGAATGATGTCATTTTGCCATGCACAGCATACTTTTACCACGGCGGCACGCGAACAGTTTACAAAATTAGCCGTTTCCGAAATGCTTCCACTCTTGTCCCGAAAGCCAATAATCATGCTCTTTTGGACGTCGGATAAATCGCTACGTCTCTGCATTACGCCAACGATTGAAATGCTTTCCGATGCCCTAGGACTTCCTTTATATACACTTCACTGCACCGTGCAGCCACCTGCCTTTTGTGATTGGTTATTTCACGTTGATGTCGAAAGTAGGTGGTGATCACATTAATGTGACTGGACTGTACATGTATACATGGCCACGGGATTCAGATTCGAATACTGGCGTTGTTTACGGATAGTGATTAGTACGTTAAACTGTAGGTCTCTGTCTAATTAGCTTAAAACATGCAAAAATGACCGACAAAAGACAAACCAAACCAAATATTGTTGAGAAAAGTTTTAAAGGAATTTGATTTTGCAAATAGAATTATACTCTCGGTTCAATCCAAGAAATCTTTGGCTACCAAATCCCTTCAGGATTTGATTTAGTGATTATTGAAAGCAATCCCCGCTGGGTTTGCTTCTTTTCTAATACCTTCGATTTCAATTGACCACCAGTGAACTCTAGGACGAGTAAAGAGCCGTTATGGACAAGATACACTAAAAGTTCTATATGGCAATGTATTTGTAGCGCCCGACCGTGGCTCAGTGGCAGATGATGTGGCTCTGATGAACATTAGGGCTGAGTTAGTTCAATCCGCTGGCGGCTTTGTTGTAGACGCTGTTTCAAAAAACGAGGAGAATCGGTGGCATTAGTGAAGTTCATCATCCAGATTCGTTAGTCGACCTACCTGGTGGGAATTTTCCGAAGATTCTTCCAAACAATATCGGCATCATGGCCAATTTGCTAGGACTTGCTACTACAGGTTCGAACCCTGGCAGTGGCATAAATGTATGTTAGTGGCTCGGAATCGCCGTTAAACTGTAAGTCTCTTTCTTATTATCCCAGAGTGTGCACAAAAGGACCTTATAGCGACAAAGCAAACCAAACTTATACGCTATGCAACGTTCTCCCGGATGGCAATGCCCTCCTACTCCAGCCCCATGGAGCCAAGTCACACTTCTACCTACGGGTGTTCCGCCACAACAGAAGCTTCCCCTTTCCCTCCATCCATGAGTAGATACTCATAAGATAGCCGTCTTGCACTGCCGGACACTAAGGATTAGACACAACACACACACATATCTATAGCAATTTTGAAAACATTTTCCACCTGGATCCGAGTTATGCTAATTTGTTTGTAATGTGCATTTTGTTTGCACTTGTGCGTCTCCCTTCTGTTACGCATTTATTGCGAAGCACTCTGCGATTAGTGTCAGTTGTAAATCAGCAGCTATCCAATAAATATGGAATCATCGAGTAAATGTTGTCCCTTTCGTGGATATTTATGAAAACATGCTCGAACTGGGCACCAAACGCATCAGGTTCATGGATGGTGATGGCTTGGATGTTTGTTAAGGGTTCGGAACCCACTTTAAACCGTAGGTCCCTGTCTAATTAGTACAAAATGTACAGATATTGCCCGTATTGGGACGAACCAAACCAAGCAATCAGCCAGCTGCATACTTTACCAGAGAAAAGAAATAAAAAATAGCGAAAAATTGATTTTGGTACATTTTTATACACAGCGAATAAAATATGGGAGGTTAATGGTTTTCGGGTGGGCATTAAGGGCCAATTATTCCTTATAATTGTAGGATGTAAGATCATTGCGGAGGAAACCCAAGAAATCTGCTTATCGATGCACCATTATGATCGACTATAAAAAATTGTGACTGCAGAACAATGCCTCCAAGGAGTTCTACATATTATCTGCACACTGTAACGTCTCGGCCTATACTAGACCTACAAACGCTTCAAGAAGAAGGTCACTTTCAGGTTCATTAGAGCGCTTTAATTTTTATTTAAATTATATATAAAAATACAGAACTGCGGGTTATTATTCAGAAAAATAAAAATTCAAAATATTAATTTGATTCACAAATGCACGATCAAATCACAAGTGCAATTCACTGCAAAGTCGAAAATTTTTCAGAGTTCTCGAGTCTACCTCGAATCTAATTGCCTGGTCTGCGGCAGACCTTAACTATACGCAGACGTGATACACGAAACCACAAGGGGCTCACTTTGAAAAACATTATATATTATTTATTTATATTAAAAAAATATGTTATGTTATTTTTATATTGTATTACAATTAATATTTATTTTCTTAACTATTTTCAAACTCATGAATTCAATAAAAAAAAATTAGTGCATTTTCTCTTCGAAAGTCATATACATGAGAATTAAATGGAGTAATATAATTTTATAAAAATATTCTTCTGGCTGGGATTCAATCGTTGCATTTATATATTCATTAATTATAATAGTTTAAGAACAGCTATTTTAGATAATTGAATCAATTAAATATTAGAAATAAAAAATTTATTGGAAAATCTATAATAATGCAAAAAATAGCTATATTAAATTAACGTTTCGTATGCAAAATATTTCCGTTTTACAATTTTTATTTATGAAAAGCTATAATGATGATTTCGAAAAGAATAATGACTCTATGAAATATTTAAAAATATTAAAACTATGATAACAAATGAATAATTCATAGTTCCGTATATGCATTATATTAAATATATTCCATAAAATTAAAAGAGTATTCTAAATATTTAGAAAAGAAAAAAGAAAAACAAGTTTCATTTGAAAATGCCAATAAGAGCAATTATAAATGAAATTATCTGACAACTTGTCATTTTCTAAAACTGTGATATTTCAAAACTAAAACACAAAACTTTGCCAGGATATAAATGAAAAAAAAAAAACAAAAGATAGCAGCACTTCATTAAATAAACTGAATGATCAGAAAATATTAATTTACGAAGGGAAAGAGTAATTTAGTCACGATGTTTGTTTATATTAGTGCTTTAATATGCTAATTAGAATTAGCTTGCTTAATAGGAAGAAATTTTCTGGCTGCATTTTATTTATTTATTTCATTTTTTTTTAATAAATTCATGTTTTTTAAATATCATTTCTTTAATTTTTACTTTTATGTTCAGGTTCTTGATATCTAACAGTAAATACTCCATTTGAATTCATTTTGATGAATATTCATTCATTTTGTTATTAGATAGACAAGAACTAAAATTCAATTGTCATTAGCTCATTGAATATTTAATCTATAATTTGAGTATGAATTTTTTTGTAGAAGATAGTCCCATGCAATTAGCGTTACATAATGAATACATTATTTTGAAAAAAATGTAATATTAATATTTTATTCTAATTTAGTTCGTTAGAAAAACGGTCGAAATTATTGGAATAATAATAGAACTTTAAAACAGAACTTTTGTTTTCGGAAATGAAGTAGAACAATTTGAAATCTTATAAATGAACGTGAAACAATTATTCATGGATGAGTATGATAATTATGTTGGCCAGAATCGCCTTACATTAGACTGACGAAGAAAAAGGATGGCATTGTAACGTCTCGGCCTATACAAGACTTATAACGGCTTCAAGAAGAGAGCCACTTTTAGGTTCATAGGAACACTTACTTTTATTTGCAAGCACTGTATATATGCAAATACGGTATTCTGGGTTATTACGCAAAGAAATGAAAATTAAAAACATAAATTTGATCCCGCTGATGCACGATTGAATCACGAGTACAGTTCACTCCAAGGTCGGAGTTTTTTCGAACTTCTCGAGTCTACAGGTGCCGGCGTGATTTACGAAACTACAAAGGGTTCCCTTAAAAACAGGATGAAATTCCAGCCTAGTCAGTCACTTCCGAGAAAAAAATATAAACTTTTCTGATCGACTCGTCGCAGAATTCTCTCTCTGCTTCACCAAAAAAACTCCTTTTAAGACAATCCATCAAGAGAAGGGTCAGCGTTCCTCACTTCAAGTTGGAGTAGACATTTCTCAGCTCGTGGTCTGTCACCAAACACAGTATAGTTCATATAGTATACGAAAGGAAAAAATCTATATCTTTCATAAACTTTATGTTCTACTGCATATTAACTTGAGTATATATTATTCCATTATAAATATTAATAATTTGTACCTCACCCTTCAGTATCTAGAATGCGTATATGAGTACATGAGTATATATTATTCCATTATAAATATTAATAATTAAATTTGTACCTCACCCCTCAGTATCTAGCATGCGTTAACCACTGAAGCCCTGTTGATCCCAGGAAATAAGACAAAACCAAGGGAAGGTCTGTAAAGGGTTTCCTGGCATTCAACACCATCGTATTCCAGAAGACACCTGCAGGCAAGCACATATTTGCCCTGGATCTTGTATACCTCCTTCGTTGGACTTTAATATCATTTTTAGTATAAAGGCCTTTTAAATGGAAAATGAAAAATCACTATCTTTCATAAACTTCATCTACTACTGCACATAGATTTGAAAGCAAATCACTCACTTATAAATATTAATAGTTAAATTTGTACTTCAACCTTCAGAATCTAGCATGCGGTAATCCAATGAGGCCCTGTTGCTCAATGGAGGAAGGCAAAATGAAGCGAGAGGTCGGTAAAAGATTTTCTGGCTTTCAACGCCATCGTTTTCTGGAAGACACCTGCAGGCAGGCTTTTAAGACAGCACCTATTTGCACCGGATTTTATAGGCCTCCTTCTTCGGAGTTTAACGTTATTTTTAGGATAAAAACACCTTAAATGGACGGAAAAAAATTGCTAACTTTCATAAACTCGGAAAATGCTTACACCCTTTAACATTAATAGCTATGTCTCAGTCAGCCTTTGGGGTTTTCGGATAAGAACAAGTTAAAAAAGAATCGCCAAAGAAGTCTTAATCCAAGTTGAGGTTGTTATCTCGTTTATGTTTAAATATAAAAACGCTGATATCTTTGCTTCAACTGTGTCGGAATGGCCCAGTGCTTTTTCTTTCAGGCAAAAAATCACCTTAACTGTTTCTTTAACTGGACATCAGAGGTTTGGCGAATGACTTTTTGGGGTTTGGAAAGATACAGACTGGATAAATTGGCTAAGGATTCGTTGGAAAAGAATGTGCCTGCAGGGTAGGGTTGAAACTTTAATGAAGTTTGCCAAGAAGTTAAGAGTTACGGTGTTATAGTATTGAAAGTGAACGTTTCTGATATGATAAAAGAAATAGTATTCTTAAATATTTTTTGAATGTGATTTTCTGATATTTGAATAGTTAGATTTCGAACATCAATTTCATTTCGCATTTTTCAAAAGGGGAATTTAGTGGTTTAGCATTATTTTATTTATAATAAAAAAATATATGGTTTTTTATGTTGCCTATAATATAACAAATTTAAGTCCCCAAAATTTATACACTAATCTGTTAAATGTTATCATATAAATAAGTTTGTGTGAGAAATTTTTAATAAATAAGCAATAAATCCTTCATAATTCGTTAAAAATTTGCTATCTAAAAAGCTGCAAATGAAATGAATTTAAAAAGTAAATTAAATTTTTCTACTGACTTTTCTTTACTTAGCAATCTTAAATTTTCAAATATATAAGTATTCGAAATAAATTTATATTTAATAAAATATTATATTTTATTAAAAAAAAAAAAACTACATTTTATTTATCATAATTTTTTTTTTTAATTATTTCACGAGTTCTTACATTAACTTAATCACAATTTCCCCTCTTTTTCATTGTTTCTATTTTATTAGCTTCTATTTTTTCACTTTTAAACTTTTATTCCTCCCTTAAAAGTTATAATTATAACAATATAAAAAAAAATATATATATATATATATATACATAATTTTTTTTATTAATTAAAAAAATATTTAATAAGTTAATTTTTTAATAAATTAATCATATATATATATGTGCATTTTATCAATGGGCTTAAAGCTTAAGAAACTTCTCTCATTCACACAGCAGGAGATACAGGTTGCTAGGCAACCAAAGCTGTCTGTCAACCAAACAAATTGTCGTCTTATATTAACTTTATTCTTATTGGTTGATATTCAAAAATATGTATTTTTTGTTTTAAAGATGGAATTTTCATTTAAATTTCAAAAATATAGAATATTTCAATCATTTTTTTTTTCATAGTTTATTCGAAATTTTTTTTAAATAAAACATAAAATATTCTTACTATAAAGGGATATTTTCCAATTTAATTCAAGCCGTAATTGCCCATATAACATAACACTTTAAATTTATTTATTCCAGAAATCGTTTGCTCAGCAACTATGATTTTGAAATGATGTCATTGCTTTTTCCGTTTGCTGTTCTTGTGTGTGTGAATAATAAAAGACATTTTATATCATTTACATTGGCTGTTTTTTTTAATGATTTACATTTTTCTTTTGTTTGTGTTCATTGGGTATATGGACTTATTATTTTATTTTTAATATATGAAGTTTTATATGTATATTAGATAATGCTTTATTCATTTTTGTGAAATAGTGGCATAGAGATGTTAATATGTCCCTTACTCTTTCAAAATATTTTACCATTCTAAAAAATTTCTATTTGAAGGAAAGTAAAAACGGTTCTTTATAGTTTATTTATTATAAGGTAGTTGATATTATGCAGAATGTCTTGAAAATCACCTGCAGTTGTTAAATAGGGATATTTTTCTATTATTTAATTGTCCGATATAACTCAACAAAAGAGATGCAGTCTCTGCACGAGAACACGGGCTATGGATAAAATTCAATTTAAGTAAATACTTTTATATATTTCAAACTGTTTACAATATTTTTTTAAAATTCGTTTACAATTGATTTGTTAATATTATAAACTGACGAACTCATGACAAAGGATAACATGAAAAATTAGGATTAAAGTATTTAGTATATCGCGTTCCACAAAAGAGTGTAAGCTCGATTCTACATTTGGCATCCTTTCTAATCCCAGCTTTCAGAAACAAAAAACAATTTTTAAATTTTTCTCTGCATATTCAGCGATCTACATCACTATTCAGTCTGCTTGGCGAGTGACTCCTGTTATCTACATCGTGCCACATAAATGTGTTGTAGATTCAACTGGTTGTCTTCTTAGAAAGCAATATCCTAATATTCATTAATCGATGGTGAGCTGTTTACGGAAAACAGTGAAATATGAGACTCGTGTATTTTTCTTAGAATTATTCCCTTTTTATTGATATTACAGATTACGAACCAATTTTGAGAAACAGTTCAGAGGCCTGAATGGTCGAGTGGCTAGCGTGTGGTACCGCATGTTTCGGGTTCGAATCCCGGCGGTGGCATGGATGTTTGTAGTGGTTCGGAATCCACTTTAAACTGTAGGTCCCGGTCTGTTAAGCCCAGGTGCGCAGAAGATGACAGTAGAGCGACAAACTAAACATTTGATATATTTTTGAATACACTGTATTTGCTTCGATATTTATTTCCAAAAAGAGAAAAAGACTTGTTGAATTTTAATAATCAGCTTTAATACAAGCCCCAAAAATATTATTTCAATAACGAAACAGTAGGTAAACCGTATTACAAATTTTTCGTTTTGTTCTCTTCCTAATCGATAATAAATTTTAAAATTTAACCACAAATTCTGTTTTCTTTCTGTCAGAATCTCAACACCGAAGCTGCTTCCGGAATATAAAAGTTTACTTATTTGGAGTGATTTACATAGAAATCTTGTATCATAAGAGAGATTTTACAGGAAAAATCGAATTAAAATTGTTGATTTAAAATTTAATGAATATTGGGAATGGTTGAAATACCAACATTCCACCATGTAATGGAGATTAAACACGAATCTCAATAATAAATGCAGGTTTTTTTTCTTCTTTTATATAATTTTTAGAGATTATATATACTGTTTAAATTAATTTTCCGATGTTTAAAATCTAAATTGGGACCTTTAGTGAAAGATTTTTATTTTTGTTCAGTAGACCCAGTTTGATAATAATAATAAATTTAAAAAAAATCTACGCACGTGTTTTGCGCAACTGAGTGGTTCACTTCCTAATGAATTGCATGGAATTTGTTGGTAATCCGCGAATACTTACACGGGAAGAAATTTAGATGCGTAAAGTAATATCAGAAAAATATAATTAATAATTAATTAATTAATAATTAAAATATATGATTCAATATAAATACATGTACGTTAATTTTATGTGCAGCGAACGTTCTGGCAAAGTCCGACGCAAAGATGTTTTTTAGACTCAAAGAAATATTAAATTAAAATTATTTTATTTTTAACAACAAAAAAATTAGTTTTCTTTCAAATTTTTTTGATTTTAAAGAGAATTTTTTATATAATAAGAATAAATATTGGAGTCTATTATTTTAAGTGACCGTTTAGCCACCATTAACCATCTATAAAAGCGAAGGCAAACAAATTTTCTTAAATATATTCTAAATTGAGAACCAAACTAGGTAATGCTTCAAAAATTGACATGCAGCAATGTAAGAAAATATTCACAATGTTTAAAGTTTTTTGAAATATTTTTCAATTAGAATGATCGAAGAATTTGTTAATCGAAATGATTTTCTATGTTTTTATAGCACTTGTAACGGAGACTTTTGAATTGCATTTTAGGGAATTGTTGAAAGCAAAATACGTTTTTAAAGCAATAGAGATACATTTAGTAGAAATATGAATAGACAAGTAAAAGACTTTATGGTCGCAATGATCAAATAGTTGTTCAAATCTATAATGTAACATATGCCACTAAAATACTTGATACTGCGTTTCTCAACAGTTGGTATTATCTAATATACTCAATTTGCAAACTGGTAGTTTTGCAATTAATTTAGAGAAAATAATAACATTTTACTTAGTCCTCAAATATAGAATAATTATTTTGCCGGAATTGAGAAATTTGATAATAAATAAAATCCTGCTTATTATCCTACATTATTTATAAAGACATATCAAACTTGCAATAATTATTTTCAAAAAAGAAACGATATTTATAATGATTAGAGATTTTGTAAAATTGATTTCAATATAAGATGCTAATTTACTTTTTAAAATAAGCAACAGGTCTTCTCTAATTGTTTAATATGATGCTCTCCAATACGACACTCCATTTAATCTGAAGCACTTGCTGAACCATGGCATTGCCTGTTAAAATTGAACACTTTCCACCAATTTGCATGCTAGATTATGAACCATTCCATTTGAACCAGATCCAGATTATGAACCTTTTCCATTGTGTGCATTTAATTTTAATAAATAATTAATTTTAAATAAATAATTGTTTTTAATAATTATTTTTTTAATTAACACCAATTAAAATGCTTTACGAATTTAGAAAACAATAAAATTACCATAGTATTATAGGGAAATGTACATTCAATTAATTGATATATAATAAATATATTATATATTAAAAGATTGCAATAACAGACTAAATGATACATTATAAGACTAAATTCAAGTAAATAAGCACAGACTACAGAAATTCATTTTTCTCTCAGAAAATTTTATTATGCAATATCAGATACGTTTACAGAAATCGGGTAAAAAAAATTTACTGACCAACACTTTAAAATAAATATGAAATTTGCAATATGACTTTCTTTAAATATAAATATTAAAAATTGGAAATATAAGGAAAAAATACACTTTCGTAAATTGCTAGCAATCTAAATAATTTAACAAATTTATTTTGTTAGGAAATGCCATTTAAAATATTCATTAAAAAATTTTAAATAATACATTTATAATAATACAATATTATAAATGTTTTGTCATACTGTAAAACAATTTGAGACAGTTGAAACACCCAAGTCAACGCTTAAAATAGTTGTTTGTCAGTTTAAAACCATACCTATGCTGCATTAAATATAATGCTTGTCTTTTACATTAAAACACTATTTCGCTATCCAATTGATGTTACATTTTACACAGTTTAAATTGCTTCAATACATCTTTAATTTTAATATGCAATAAAATCATGGTACACCTTAGAGATAATTTTTTTTAACTTCATTATTGTGCAGAAAAATTTTGTAAGGATCAGTAGCAATTAAATACATTTTTATATTTGTGAAATCACAATTAAAAAATTTTTTTTTCTATTTTTACTGTACTCATTTCGTAAAAAATTATATTTTCACTGCGAGGGATGTTTGACTAGTTTTCAGATGAGTCAGGTGTGTCCTCAGGAGTTGCAGATGAGCCTTCAGATGAATATATGCGATCTCCCAATTTGCCAGACTTCTCAGTGACATAAGACAGCATATGTCTCTTCAAATTGCGCTTGTATTTGAATACTTTTCCACACTTTTTACAAGCGTGAGATCTGTCTTCAGAATGCGATTTCTTATGTTTGTCTAGAAGTGACGTGATAAAGAATGTTCTGCCACATTCTTCACAAATATGAGGCATTTCTCCTGTATGAAATTTTCTATGATCGCTCACATATTTCTCTCGTTTGAATTTGAAGTCTTTTCCACATTCTTCACAAAAATGACTCACATCCTTAGTGTGAATTTTCTCATGTCTTTTCAATACCTGCTTTAGACTGAATTTTTGGGCACAGATTTCACAGGCAAAGGGTTTCGCTCCTGTATGAGTTCTCTCATGGTATTTCAATTGGTGCTTTTCGCCGAATTTTTTGCCGCAGGAGTTACAAGCAAAGGATTTCTTTCCAGTATGAATTATTTCATGTCTTTCCACATAATATTTAGATGGGAAAGTCTTTTTACAGAATTTACACTGGTGACGCTTTTTCAGATGTTCTTTGGAGAAATGTTCTTTCAAATCTCTTGGAAGTTCGAATTGTTCTCCGCATTTATTACATTTAAATGATTCTTCAGATGGTGCCGTATCAGTAGAAGACATATTGCAGACTTCGATTAAAAAGGAAAATTTAAAACAGTTTACGTCAAATGCAGTTATAACTTATAGCTTTTCGGCATTCATGGAACATGGTTTTAAATAATATGTATAGTTCAACATTTTGTGTTGCCAATTATATTTCCATTAATTCTTTTTGAGGCAATTTTTTTTTCTAAGTGAACTACGCACTATATCACGAAATTAATCATAGATTCGAAATTTAAATCCGGAAAATGTTTCACATGTATAACTGAAATTTTGGGTTGATTTTTATAAAATTTAATTTGCAAATTAGTAAATTTGCAAAAGTAATTAAATAAAATCTATTTTTATCAACATAAATTAACCTGATATTACAAGTTTAAAAATTCTATCCATTTTTTATTTTAGTTAAGAAAGTTTGCACAATTTTTTGATTTCTGGAATGGAAATCAATTTTGACAGACATCACTAACATTAAGATTCTTTAAATTTACTTTTCTTTTTGAAAAAAGGACTTGATCGTCTTCTGCATTATTGCATAATAAAAAATTTAAAAAAAATATATATATATGTATAAAAAAATCTCAATTATTTCTCTTGTTTAAAAAAGAGTAAGATAGATATATAAATAAATGAAATAAAGAAAAACATAAATTCCTGATAAAATCGCAAATATTTAGTCAATAAAAATTGTCCATGGTAATAGTTCTGAATACGATTAAAAAACCCAATTTCTATTTCCTATTGAAACTTCAATTGCCATACAAATTTTTTATGACATCCACTAGTGTCGCCTTTAGGATTTCACTTTTCAATGGGAAACATACTTAACTCAGTTATGTGAAAGGGGGAAATGCAATAAATTTGATAGACTCAAACTACGTAACAATTGTTTAGTGTATTTTAAGTTGCATGCGGGCAAATATCAAAAGACAATAAAATAAAAAGGAAAGATGTGGCGATCAGCAACACAATAGAATTGTTGACGATTTCAGATGAAGTTCAGGCATTATAAAGTGGTTGCTGTTATTTCCTGCAGTATGTGTAATCATATAGCAAAAGAGCTGTTACATTTTCCATCTCTGGCAGCATCGACCGGTCAGAAATTAGCCAGAAATGATGGGCATTGTTGCTCCTGTAGAAGCGCTTTCCGAAGCACACTGAGATTAGTGATGTGTATGAGCCCACATTAGATTTAGATTTGGTTTGGTTTGTCGTTTTACGGTCATTTTGTGCACGGTTTAGGCTATTTAGACCGGAACATACATTTTAACGTGGATTTCGAACCACGAACAAGCATCCATACCACCGATGGGATTCGAACCTGAACCCTGTTATACCAATCCAGAGAGCTAGCCAATTGGTCCTCAGGCCACATTAGGTTTCAAAGAGCGACATATCTTTATCGACTAGTGGTATGGCATATTCACACGCCAATAATATACCAAAAAAAATTAACTCGTCGCATCGTGATGTGTAAGTTTGAATAATAAATATCCGTTGGTTGCATTTTCAGTGTTTGGGCTATGGTCCAAACAAGTTCATTAAGTTCATCTCAAACTATTGTAAGTAACAGGTGTTGTCAGCATACCAGGTTTTGATTTGCATACATGGAAGAAATATATCAGATCAGTTTGTTTTACACAGTTAGAGATATAAATCTTCTTGCCATTCCAATAATAACATCTAAAAATTCTCATGAATGGGCTTTCTGCTCCTTAATGTCCGGCCGTTCGATGCTTTTACATGATAGATTCCAATTTGGAATTTGATATACATATATATATACACTGAAGTGACAAAAGTAATGGGATACCTCTTAATATCGTGTCGGTTCCTTTCGCCCGGCAGTTGTAACAACTTGTCATTGGCATGGACTCAAAAAGTTTGGAAGTCTTCTGCAGGAATATTGAGCCGTGCTTTCGTTAGACGTCCATAATTGTGAAAGCGTTGATGGTATAGTTTTTTTGGCACGAACAGACCTCTCGATAATGTCCCATAAATGCTCGATGGGATTCATGTCGGGCGATCTAGGTGGCCAGATCATTCGTTGGAATTGTCCAGAATGTTCTTCAAACCAATCGCGAACAGTTGTGGCCCGGTGACATGGCGCATTTTCATCCATAAAAATCCCATCGTTGTTTGGGTACATGAAGTCCATGAATGGCTGCAAGTGATCTCCAAGTAGCTGAACATAAGCATTTCCAGTCAATGTTCGGTCCAGTCGCACCAGAGGACCAAGTCCATGCCACGAAAAAACAGCCCACACCATTACGGAGCCACCACCAGCTTGAACAGTGCCTTGCTGACAGTTTGGGTCCATGGCTTCGTGGGGTCTGCGCCACACTCGAACCCTACCATCAGCTCTTACCAACTGAAATCGTGACTCATCGGACCAGGCCACGGTTTTCCATTCATCTTGGGACCAACCGATATGCTCACGTGCCCACAAGAGTCGCTGCAAGCGATGTCGTTCTGTCAGTAAAGGCACTCGAGTCGGTCTTTTCTTTTGGAATAGCCCAAAAAGCCAAATTTCTCCGCACAGTTCTAACAGACAAGTCCCTTGTACGTCCCACATTGATTTCTGCGGTTATTTGACGCAGTGTTGCTTATCTGTTAAAATTTACGACTCTTCGCAGACGTCGCCAAAATCGGTCGTTAAGTGCAGGCGGTCGACCACTGCGCTATCCATGGTGGGATGTTATGCCTGAAATTTCATACTCTCGGCACACTCTTGACACAGTGGATCTGGGAATGTTGAATTCCCTAACGATTTCCGAAAAGGCATGACCCCTGCGTCTAGCTCCAACTAACATTCCGCGTTCAAAGTCTGTTAATTCCCGTCGTGCCGTCATCATCACGTCAAAACCTCTTCACATGAATAACTTGAACAGAAATGAAAGCTCTGCGAAAGCACTGCGCATTTATACCTGTTCTACTCGATGCTACTGCCATCTGAAAATTTGCATATTGCTATCCCATGACTTTTGTCACTTCAGTGTATATGCAGTAAACTGCTTAATTTATGAGAAAATCTAGTTCTTTTCATTTGGAAAAATCTTGTCATTTTTCAGTACTTTCAAAAAATTAAATATTTATTATTATATTTTCATCTTTAGTTTGGGATTTTTGAATCTATTTTGATGTTTTTATTAGCATGTAAGCCAGAACTATGTTAAAATTTCAGAATGGTATAACTTTACTTCAGATACATGACTTGAAAGCGATGCCGTTAACCATACCAAGAATATATTGTAGTTTCAGGTTGAAATGCTGTGATTCAAGTGCTCATGCTGCATGTCGGCCGGTTGCAAAACTTGGATTTTGGAAGAGATCTGAGAAGGTCGTCAGTCCCACTTCTCTTCCCTTCACTCATTCTTCTTCACTGGCATTACAGCCTTGCACAGGCCTGAGACTTCAACACAACAAGACTAATATTAGAATGTTCAAAATTATTTAAAGTATAACTGGTGCACTTATGATCTCAGAAATTTTACTTTTTAACAAATTTACTAATTTTACTTTTACTTTTTTGGTTTAAAAAAAAAATCATTGTTAGATTGTGTGTAATTTTAGAGGTATATATAAATTTTACAGTCTATATATATGTTTTTAAAATAAATTTCCGATGTTTAAAATCAAAATCGGGTATATATATATTATTCAAAAAAATATTTTGATAATACAAAAAAATCTACGCTCGTGATCCGCGATCGCTGAGTGAGACCTTACGAGTTACATCGAGTATGTTAGTAATCTGCTGATCCTTACAAATAAAGAAATACACGCTTCAATATAACACGCTTGTTTACTTTATAAAATTCTCCCTTTGTCTAATATGAAGCTCGCTAATACGACACTCCATTTAATCTGAAGCACCTGTTGAATCACGGCATTGTGAGGAATCTTTTTTCCTGTTAAACTCGATTATTTTCCACCATTTTCCATGCCACATAATGATCCCTTTTGGCAATAATTGTCATTTATGCATTTATTTAATTTTCCAAAAATTATTCTTAAACTGATATTACTTAATTTTTTTCAGTAAAATTTCCAGTGAGTTTTATTGTATGGTTAAATCAACGTGATTTCAAATGTTTGGTGAATTTATTGTTTTGCAAATTTGATTTATTATAAGGAAATTTACATTTAATTAGGCTGTCTTATTCATTAAAAGGGTGTAACAACAGATTTAAAGATGCATTTTAAGAACAACTTCAAATAAGTAAGCACAGAGTACAGAAACACATTTTGTTGTCACAAAGTTTTATTATGCAATATATCTGTTTACAAAAATCCGGCAAAAAGAAATATACTTAACACCACTTTAAAATAAACAAAATATGAATTTGTAAACAGTGCAATCTTTAAAAATAAATATATTTAAAAACTAAAAATATAAGCAAAACATAAAGCTCCGCAAATTACTAGCAATCAAATCCTTTTACTAAATTAATTTATTTTGTTAAGAACATTAGTTTAAAATATTCTGATGGTATAAACTACTATTAATTTCTATTTATAAAAAAATATTTAAATTTTTATTTTAAAATTACTGTATTTCAAGCAAAAAAATATATTATTTTGTAATATATATACATTGATAAAATATATTTTAAAATTTTTAAGTGCAATTCATATTATTTGCCTATAGAATACACATTAATATAAATAAAATAAAGCTTACATGGCAGTTAAATATATTCCGATTGTAAGGATATTGTGGCTACAAATTAATCAGTTTTGCTAATGAAAGGGTTTTATATTTACGCTTGGATTGCTAGTAATTTTATTCTCATGCATTTAGAAACAATATCTTATTTTGTATTTAATATTAGGAAAAATGCGAAGCTAATGCTATAGATAATTTAATAATTGTAAAGGTACATACACATTTAAAATAAAGAAGTTTTGAAAAATATTAATTTTTCCTTTATAATAAGTATGCTTATATTTATAATTCGTAATATAAACATAATTTGAAAAAGGGTTTAACAGAGTAGCATTTCGTTAAAAGCACTGTTAAAAATATTCACTTACATCTGCAAAACACAAAATAATACTTAGTAAATCGTGAACTGGAATCAATATAAAAACACTTTCTATGTATCTAAAATTTTATTAGAGCATTAAAATTAAATAAATTATGACATATACAAATTGAAAATATACAATATTATAAAACTGATTTATGATACTGTAAAACAATTTGGAGACATTAGAACAACTCCAGTCATTACTTAAAAATTCATTAAAAACTATTTTCCACTTTAAAACAATACCTATGCTGCATGAAATATCATGCTTGTCTTATATTTAAAAAATACTAGAATTCTATACAATTGAAGTTACATTTTATAAAGTTGAACTTGCTTAAAAACATTTTTAACTAAAACATGCAATGCCAATTTGGCTCAATTTATTATTCTAAATTAAATATTCTGCATAAAAATATTAAGTAATAATAATAGGCATAAAAATATTAGGTCTGTAGCAAGGAAATACTTTTTTTTATATTTTTGTAATCACAATGAATAAGCAATTTTTTTCTATTACTACAATAAACATTTTGTTATGAATGATATTTACCCCTGCCAAAAATACTTGACTAGTTTTCAGAAGTTGTTAGGCGAGTCTTCAGAATGAAAATTGGGATGAAGATGTGCCTTCTTCGAATATCAAAGGATTTATCAAACAACGCTGTATATGTGCATTCAAACTGCATTCATATTTGAATGCTTTATAACAATTATTACAGACATGGCCTATTTCTTCTGTATGGATTTCTCTATGTTTGTACAGATGTGACTTGCAAGAGAATGTTCTACTACATTTTTCACAAATATGAGGCCTTTCTCCTGTATGAAATTTTGCATGTTCGGCGACATATTTCTCTTGAGTGAATCTGAAAGTTTTTCCACATTCTTCACAAAAATGATTCTTAGCGTGAATTTTCTCATGATCTCTCAAAGAACACATTAGAAGGAATTTTTCACCACAAGTGTCACAAACAAAATTTTTTTCCCGGTATGAGTTCTCTCGTGGTCTTTCAAAATACTCTTCCAAGGTACAAGATTTTCACAGTATCTACACTGATGACGCTTTTTTAGATGTTCGTTCGAGAAATGTTCTTTTAAATCATGTTGAAGTTCGAATTGTTTTCCACATTTAATGCACTTGAAGGATTCTTCAGTTGGTGGCGTATCAGAAGAAGACATATTGAAGACTTTTTAACTCGGATTAATTTAAAAAATGAAATTTAAAAGATGCAGATATGCCAAATGCAGCTATCACTCTAAATGTTTCCACGGCTCTTGAGCAAATTTATACACAATCTGTCTTTGTCAACATTTTGTGTTGCCAATTTTATTTGCATTAGTTCTTTTTGGCGCAATATTTTTACTTAGCGAACAACGCACGATATCACGAACTTAATCATTCATTAGAAACTAAAATGCTGAAAATTTTATAGAATTTAAAACTGAGTTTTGGCTTGATTTTAATACTATTCGATTTTCAAGTAGTAAGTAAATAGGCAAAACTTCTTAAATACTATCTACTTTTTCATGAACAAATATTAACCTAAGTTTATCAAGTCTAAAAAGTTCGTATTCGTATCCGGTTCGTATTTGTAGATTTTAACATCTTAATACATCAATTATTTTATTTCATAAAAATGAACTTTTCCCAAAAATCGTATATCACTTTTTTAACATATGGTATTTGATATCTGGTCATCGTCTAACGGCCAGGATAAAAATTGAAGGACATTCAAATCTACACAGCTTAGCCGTTTGCATCTACAAGATTAAAAGGCAATGATTCATTCCAAGAGGGCTATCTGCGAAAACTCCAAAGTTGTGTGTGTCTAAAAAAATATTGTATTATAATATTGTATTATTTATGAAAACCACTTATTATAACATAAGCAAAATCGAAAACCCTTTTCTTTCAACAGCAAATTCTGTCATTGCTGTTTAATTAAGAATGGGGCACGTAGACAATTTAATTAAAAATCCTTGTTCCCCCTTAATATTCTGCTCTCGTGATTCACGTTATTTGTGGACTTTCTATAAACTTGCAATTCCATTGTGTTATGAGATTGGTACGTCAGTTTACGGTAATTTTTTTTTCACTTTTAGGCTAATTAAAGCGGGACTTACAGTTTAACGTAGATTTCGAACTACGACGTCAATGTCTCCGTCAGGATTCGAACTTGAAACTTGTTAAATATTAAATTTTTTTTTAAAAAATGTCAATGTTAGTTTGTATATAATTTTAGAGGTATATAAAAGTTTTCGAGGTTATATACAGTGAGCCACAAAATTAAGTATACACCTCTAAAACTTTTAGACTTCTTCCAATTACAAATTAAATATTGATTTAAATAGATAAAGTTTTTTATCCTAGATACTTTAACCTCTGCTTTAGGATCCTATAATAACACAATTATATAGTTTACTTATTTATTACGAAAAAAGTTAAGCGATTCGAAGAAAAGATAGAAAACCATGTCACAAAATTGAGTATACACTTCTTATATTTGTAAATTATGCCACCACTTTTTTAGTTTCAAATTTTCTTTAAAGAGTTTCAGGAGTAGCTGCTGCTTATAACACGTGCTATTGCACTTCAACGCTTTTAAATAGCATTTTTTCTCATTAAAAATCGTAAAATGTAGCTCTCGTAGAGAAACTACTGAATCTGAGCGTTTATTGGTTGTAAAATGGTCGAAAGAGGGCAAATCTCTTCGAGAAATCGCTTCGTCGATTGGTGTAACTCATGGTTGTGTCCAAAAAATACTACAGAAGTATAAAAAAACTGGATCTGTGGCCAATATTCCTGGAAGAGGACGTAAAGAAATACTGAGTACTACAGCGAAGAGGAAGATCATTCACTCAGTAAAGAAAGATCCGAAGGTGAGTGCCTCTAAACTAGCTTTATCGATGTCCTCTACAATCGGGAAAAGATCTCAGTTGAAACAATTCGACGTACCCTTACCAATATGGGTTTCATGGCCGTACACCAATACGAAAGCCACTCATCAAGTATGTGAATAGACAAAAGAGAGGGAGTTTCGCCAAAGAGCATCGTTTAAAGCCTATTTTTTTCTGGAACACTGTAATATTTTCTGATGAAAGTAAGTTTAATCTTTACGGAAGCGATGGACGATTTAAAAAAAGGAGAGAAGCTGGGAAAGCACTGACACCTAAAAACACCATTAAGACAGTCAAGTTCGGAGGTGGATCTGTCCTCGTTTGGGGATGTATGTCGGCTGGAGGAGTTAGAGAGCTTGCTTTTATTGATGGTATTATGGACAAACATGTATATTTGGGGATTTTAAATGATAACTTGTAAAAAAGTGCCAGTAAGTTGGGGCTTGGTTCAAGCTTCATATTCCAACAGGACAACGACCCCAAGCATACAGCGAAGATTGTGCAGTTATACTTGCTGTACCATTGCAAGAAGCAATTGTACACTCCAGCCTAGTCTCCCGACCTAAACGTCATCGAAAATTTGTGGTCGCAATTAGAGAAAGCTGTACATGAGCACGAAATCACAAGCAAGGAAGTTCTCAAGAAGGTTCTGAGAGAAGAATGGGCTAAAATTTCTGTTGAAACCACTAAAACACTAGTAGAATCTATGTCCAGAAGATTACAAGCTGTAATTCAAGCAAAAGGTTATGCAACAAAATATTAATTTGTACGTTAAAAGGAAATTAATAAAAGTGTATACTTATTTTTGGGGTGGTGTTTTTCCTCTCTTCTCAGATCTTTTAATTTTTTTCGTAAAAAAATAAATAAACGTAACAATTTTATAAGTATAGTACGGTAAAGCATAGACTAAAGTATATAAGATAAAAAAATTCAATCATCTTAAAGCAATATTTAATTTGTAATTGCAAAAAGTCTCTAAGTTTCTAAGGTGTATACTCAATTTTGGGGCCCACTGTATATACTGTTAAAATAAATTTCCGAAGTTTAAAATCAAAATCATGTCTTTTGGAGAAAGGTACTCTCTCTCTCTCTCTATATATATATATATATATATATTTATTATATTTTTATTCAAAGAAACCGTTTGATAATAAACATACCTACGCTCGTGATCCGCGACAATTGGGTGGTTCACTTCCTTACGAAATTGCATCGTGTATGCCAGTAATCTGCGCATGCTTACACGGAAAGAAATTTAGATGCGTAAAGTAATATCTGAAAAATATATTCATATTGAAACTGAATGATTAAAATACTTAATTCGCTACTAACAACGTTCTGAATGGCTCTGGAAAGCCCATTACAGACAATTTATTTAGACATTCACAGCATTATTAAATTAAATAATTTTATTTAAAAAAAAAAAAAATAGTTATCCTTCAAATTTGTTTCATTTCGATGAAAATATTATTCAATAATAAGTGTAATTATTCATGCCTATTATTTAAAGTGGAAATATAGTAAGATAACTTTTGATTTTTGTGACAAAATGCCGATAAAAATAAATCCCTGAATAAAAACAGAATCAAACAAATTTTCTTAAAAACATCTAACAATCCGTATTTGACAGACAAATTAGTTAATATTTTTTACCTTGAGACATGTTTTAAAAACTGATATGCAGCAATAAAAGAAAATATTCACATTTTTTGGTGTTTTTTGAAATATTTTTAAATAAGATTGATTGAAGAAATGAATTTATGTGCTTATTATAGCATTTGTAATGGAGACTTTTGTTTTGCATAGTTGGGAATTGTTGAAGGTAAAATACGTTTTAAAAGCAATAGGGAAGAATTTAGTTAAAATACGAATATACAAGTAAGAGCCTTTATGGTAACAATCAACAAATAGTTGTTCTTATCTATAATGCAATAAATGAAAAGAATATACTTGATACTGCTTTTCTCAACCGTTGATATTATCGAATATATAACATCAATTTGCCAACTGCTATTTTGGCCTTTTATTTGGAGAAAATAAAAAATCATGTTTTGCTCTTATATTTCTGAATTATATAATCATTTTTGTCGTCCGGATTTTTAACTTTGGTAATAAATAAAATTTTTCTTATTCTGCTACATTATTTATAAAAAGAATCATCAAACCTGAGATTTTCATTTAACAAAAACAGTTAGTTAGTAGGCTCGGAGATTTTGTATAATGCAGTTCAATATAAAATTCTAGTTTACTTTTTTAAAATATGCAGCCAGGTTTTCCAATTGTGTAATATGATACTTGTAAATACGATATTCCATTTAATCTGAAACACCTTTTGAACCATGGCATAAAAATGAGTCATTTTTCCTGCTAAACTGAACACTTTGTTTATTATTCATGTTGTGTTAAAAAACATTTTGAAATTTAGTTTATCAATTTTGTGCAACAAATTACTTTTCAGTTGTATGCATTTAATTTTGTGAAATTAGTGTTAAAATGTTAATGCTTAAGTTTTTCAATAAACTCTTGAGTGAGTTTTATTGTATGGCTGAGCTAAGGTGATTTAAAATGATTTATTCTTTTAAAAGTTTGAAATATTATGCAAAAATTTGCATTCAATTAAGCTGTCTTATTCGTTAAAAGACTGCAATGACAAACTAAATGCATTCTAAAATAAAATTCAAATAAATAACCACAGAGTACAGAAATACATTTTGTTGTAACAAAGTTTTATTACACAATAACTGTTTACAGAAATCAGGTTTAAAAGAAATTCACTGAACATCACTTAAATTAAATTAAAAAATATGAAATTTTCGTCAATATTTTTTTAAAAATAGATATAATTAAAAATTGGAATTTTAAGGAAAACACACAATTTGTAAATTACTAGCAATCTAATACAATTACCTAACAAATTTGTTTTTTACTATAAATCGTTAAAAAAACAAATCAGAATGTTTTAAATTCATTTAAATCATAATTTTAAAATTACATTATTTAATGCAGCAAAATGAATTATTTTGTAGTTTATTTCAAAATTAAAAAAATTAAATTTTAAAATAATTAGCAATAAAAATCTTTAAAATTTGGTCAACTCGAAAGTTAAAAATATCTCGATTGTAATGAAAACGGGATTAAAAATTAAACATTGTTGCTAAAGAAATAATTTTATACTTACGCTTGGACTGCTAGTAATTTAATCTCATACATTTAGAAGCAATTTTTTTTGTATGAATATATTAAGGAAAATGTGAAACTGCAACATGTTATTATTGCTATAACAATTGTAAAGGAACATACCTATTTGAAGTAAAAATAAAGAAGTTTTGAAAAATATTAATGTTCGCTTTTAATAAGAATGCATATATTTATAATTAGTGATAGACACATAATTAGTAACCATAATTTGAAGAAGAGTTTAACAGATTAACCTTGCACTATTAAAAAATTTACTTACACTTGCAAAACACCAAATAATACTTAGTAAATCGTGCACTGCTTATCAATAAAAAAGCACATTTTGGTATCTAAAATTTTATTGGAGAATAAAATTAAATAAATTAAGACATATACAGATTAAAAATAAACATTATTATAAAAATGATTTATGATATTGTAAAACAATTTTGGGACATTTGAACATCTCAAGTCAAATATTAAAAACACATTAAAAACTATTTTTCAGTTTAAATTAATACTTAATCTGCATTAAACATAATGATGTCTTTTAATTAAAGAACACAATTTTACTATCCAAATGATGATACATTTTTAACATACACATGCAAAACCATTTCATGTTCATTTCAAGAGAATTATTTTTTCACACTTTCATTATTCGGCATAAACATATTGTAATATACGGCAGCAAAGAAAGATATTTTTGTTGTTTTGAAATCACAATGAACAATCAATTTTTTTTTTCTATTATGACTGTAGTCATTTTGTAAAGAATGATATTTTCACTGCGAGGGACGTTTGACTAGTTTTCAGATGTGTTAGGCGTGTCCTCAGGAGTCACAGATGACCCTTCAGATGAATATATGCCTTCTCCTAGTTTGTCGAGCTTCTTTGTGATACAAGACCGCATATGTCTCTTCAAATGGGATTTGGTTTTGTATGCTTTTCCACATTTATCACAAACTTGAGTTCTTTCTTCAGAATGACTTCGCTTATGTGCGTGTAGATCTGACTTGTAAGAAAATGTTCTGCCACATTCTTCACAACAAAAAGCCCTTTCGCCTGTATGAAATTTTTTGTGATCGTTCACATATTTATCTCGACTGAATTTGAAATCTTTTCCGCATTCTTCACAAAAATGATTCACTTCCTTATTGTGAGTTTTTTCATGTCTTTTCACATGATATTTAGATGGGAACGTCTTTTTACAGAATCCACACTGGTGACGCT
>BPLQ01009425.1:0-57056 GCA_021605075.1 Caerostris darwini
TCATAATGGGTAATGTGTGTGCTGGATAAAAGATGTAGCTAGTTATTTCTAGGGTCGGGTTATTGTTTAATTAAGGTTTAAAGTTGAGAACTACACCAAGAACATGTACTTATAATTGTGAATATAATTGAATTCATATTCTATAAATAGAATATGCCCAGCTAATTGGCCATCAGGCCGTGCTTTGGTAGAGGAGGGTTTGAGCTGATAAGAAATAAATTTTTTCCCGTTTTTTGTAACATCACTGCTCTGTAACATTAATGCACTTCGCTGAAATATCAACGCACTATCTTGAAGGGATATAAAATCCCGTCCCCTTTTGTAAAAAGTTTTCTTTCGTTGGAACTTGTGGATTTTGAAAGCTAAGACAAAACAAATTCGCCTATAGCCAACTATATAGCTAACTTATTATCTTCATTGCCAAACCTTGTTTAGGCAATGAAGACTCTTCTTGTTTGATAAATCTACAGACTTAGACAGATACAATATCATCACAATAATAAATAACTAAAGAATGAATTAACAAAAATAAATGCTTACACCATTGGCTGTGAGAACACCAACAATCATAGGGCTAACTATTCCAGCAGTATTTGCAATGCTATTCGTTATCCCATATAGGACACCTATGTGGAAATGAAAATTTAACAAATGCTTTTCAAAGAACTCGATGCGTTTAATTTTTTTCATTAAATAATTTTATAGTATAATCATATAGGTCGCTGATTTAAAATATTTCAGTTATTATAAGAAAAACAAATATTTTAAACTGAATCCTGTTTTTTTATTAATGCAAATTTATTCTTTAAAATACAGTAATGTGATACTCTGCTTTGAAAAATTAAGGACAAAATCAGAAAAATTGCGATTATTGGCCAAATATGAGAATATTTTCCAATAAAAAAAAAAAAATACATAGTATATGTAAAAAGTAATGCTATCAGAATATGATATGCAATAAGGTGGAACTGCTGACCTTTAACGTCTTATGCAGTATCTGTAATCAGAAGCTAGAGAGTATAGCAGAGAAAGACATAGACTTACAAGTGCCACAGGTAATTGCTGTTTGCAGTTGAATGCAAGCACCAATCAACCTCAGATCTTTTTGTAGCAACACCTGAAAGGCTGGTAACCATCTGTGCATAGAAAACTTCACGAAGTAGAACTATAAGCAAACCGTCTAGCATTGTGGTCTGTGCTCTTAAGTGGCCAGTTCCAATTTTATTTTCAAGAAGATTGTTGGTCTAGCTGAAACTTTCTAGTACTCTAGTCATATGCGTGAAAGAGCCAGATTTGTGATCCAGGGTATGTGTGTGACATATCTTTCGGGTGACCACACTGATCTGTATATAGCTCCAAGAAGTTTCGACATTCATCATTCAATTGTTTGTGCAAATGACCACTCTCCCATTCTAAAAGACGACCATATTAGTCCATAAAGAAAATGGCTGGTGAAGATACCTTTGGGAAGATACTATTGTTTGTTAGGCAGTGCATCCTTCGGTCTTGAACTTGAATGAGCATATTTGGGATTCTATAGGAAGTATTTTGCTGTACTTAGTAAATCAATGAACCTGCATCCTTTCAGGGTCATTGATTTAGCATTGGGCTTTATTGAAAATTGAGTTATTCAATACCATCATTTTTAGCTTGGAACATTGCAGTCTTGCCTTCATAGTTGTCAGAGGTGATCCTACTCCATGTTGAAGATGAACACACATTAAACTCAAGGTGCTATGTTTTCAGGGTTTTTAAGTGTATTTTGAAGTTGCGTGTGTCTTAAAAAAAAATTAAGGTTTTGCATTTCCGTCGCTTCTATTTTGTGAAGCCTTGTTTGATCTTTTTATTTTTTTATTGTTTCAAAAAATAGAAATTTCACAATCATAATTTTTATGATTTATCCTTAATTTTTGGAAAACAACATATTTGAAGTAATGTAATTTAAAATATTAAATTATTGTCTATTTGTATGGGGAAAAGAATTGCGCGGTACATGATTACTCTTCGGATATTACAAGGATTTGGCAAAAATATAAAAATTAAATTTTTATTTAATTCAATATGAATGAATTAAAAAATAGATATTTAATATTTTCTTTTGTCGTCTAATGGAAGTTTTAAAAGTATGACGAAATGGTACTTATTTTTCAGCTTTAATTTTTAAAGATTTGTAAAATTTATAAGTTCTATAAAGACTCTGAAACAAGAAAAGCTAAGCAATCGATAAAAAGTTTAGAAAGTAAAGAAGTTTAAGTATTTATCTTAACAACGTTATGAAGAATAGTATAGTAATAATTATTTTTAGCGTTGTTAAAAGTTGCTTTACCATGTATGAAAATCATTTATTTTAAATTTGGTTCGTTTTTTTATATAATGATATTTTGGGAACTTTTTAACTATTATCATTTAACATTTTTGTACCACAACCTATATGTTTATAAACTTATTTTTATCATATTTTAATAAGAATTATTTAATTAATAAGATTTGTATTGAAATATAATCAGTGATAATATACCTGCAAGATCCGGGCTCATATCAACATGAGTGATGTTAAAACCAGAGTACACAAATCCATTGAGAAACATGCCAAGACACAAGAGAGCAACAATTAATTGGGCGTGGCAACCAACTGATATTATTCCCAAACAACAGAGAGCTGGACCAATTAAACCTAAAAAAAATGAAATATGAGTATGTAAAAAAATTATTTTTGCACCTTTCCAATCTTTGCTATGCACATTCAGTTATATTGAGTTCAGCTAAAAGCAATCTAACTTAATTGCCTAATAATGTGATGTATTTTATTTACTACGTTGGGCATACATCAGTTGAATAATGTCCATCTTTAAAGATTTAGAGCACTCAGAAAAAAATGTGCCAAAATACAGCTGTCCCAGTGGCGGAGGATTTTATATTAGAAATAGTAGATCATGTTCAATTTGTAAGCTTTCATTATTTTATTTTTAACTTCCATGTTTTCAGTGCTGTTGCTTGAAGTATTCACTCTAAATTGCGATGGCACAATGTGAGAACAAAGTAGCATGTTTATGCCAGAAATGAGATTAGTACACAAACGGCACAAAAAAAAGTTTGAGGGGAGAAGGACGTTGCAAAACTTTTAGAAAACACTTCTGTTGATTTTCGTTCTAAATTGCAATAACACAGTGTGGGTGTATTATTTCAAGCCCTGTGTAGTGCATTAAAAGAAACATTGGATCTATTAAATACCAGCTGTTTTAGTGGCGAAGGACCGGCATTGTAAAGCAACAACATAATCCTAATTTGTTTGAGTTGAAGCAATTTGAATGATTTTTATTTCAAAAACCAATATATAATTTTACACCAAGTTTTAGAGGCTATACTAGCATAAGCAATAAATTTTACTTACCAGTTGTGTTCCAGACTTTTCGTATTGTCGTGATACTTAACATATCTGATCTCCGCAGTCTGTCGGCGACGTAAGAGAACAAAACAGCACTTATGCCTTGACTTGCATAGGGCATGGCGGAAAGGAGGCCATTCTAATGAAAAAATTGCTCGTTCAAATAAGTTTTACAATATTTGTAAGAGAAAAAACTATTTTATCAGCTCAATCCATATTTCTTGCATATAAATGTGTACGATATTGTAAATATAGTGTGTGTGTGTGTGTGTGTGTGTGTGTGTGTGTGTGTGTGTCAGCCATAATTTTTACTCGCAACTCTATATGAGAGGCGATATTATATTTCACAATTTTAATAAAAAAAATGTTTATATAAGAGAAAATTGAGAAATGGAATAAAAGATAGAATAATACAAACATAATTTCATTATCACAAGCGCGTAACTTGATTCCGAAACATCTACTCATAAACCATATTAAATGTTAACGCAAAGCACACTTAATGTGTACAAAAATTGAACAAATTTTATTTGATTATTATTCCCAAAATGATATCAATTTTGGCTGATTTTAATTAGTTATCCTTCTAAACGTTCACTAAAAATTCTTGCGATCTTTTAATGTTAATATTCTTTAAAATGTATATGATTGCGAATGACTATTTTGTCTGTAAAAGCCAATTTTTCTGATTTCTTTTACTACTCTTTCTTAACTGTGATGCCTAGAATGTTCGATCTATGACAGAAGGATCCATATGTTATATATAGTAATGAAATCTCAATAATGAAAAAGAAATTTAATACATAAAATTTTATCTCTTTTTGTTTCTAATTAGCTACGAAAAATTATTAATATTTAGTATGTAATTCAAAATATCTATGAATTAAAAAATATTCGATAATCATTAAAAGAATTTAAAATAAATCAATGGAATGTATCTTACCGTTTTGATGTCAAAATGAAAAATTGCTTTGAAATAGGTTGGCATCATAGTCAAAAACATTAAAAACGCATAGTAGTGTCCAAAGTGACTAATGATAACGGCCCACATGGGAAGTGATGTAAATATATCTTTCCATGGAATTTTAGTTTTCTGAAAGTAAAATATTAACTAATCAGTTTTGCTTAGTTGATAAATGATATCAAATAAACTTTTCTGTAATTTAAGCCACGCCGTAACTTTAAAGAACAACAAAAGCTAAAATAAATAAGCTATAGAATATGATAATGTTTCAATAATCTAATCAAAGCAATTATTTACTAAATTGTCTTCTTATACAGCTAATTATTTGAACCAAACAATTATATTTATGTGTAATTTTATATTGTTCAAACTTACAAGCTTTATTAAAATGGTTTCAAGAGATTTGGTTAAATTAAAATATGACTTATTATTACATTTTTTTTACCATTTACAAATGACAACTCATTATCATTATTTTATTTAGAAATTCGTTCCCCAGACACCCCAAGGGATAGAATTTAAAAAATAGTTAAACAGTTTGTCAACAGATGGCGCCGCTATGATCTGGAAAAATTAAAATGAGTTATTTTCAAATAAATGGACATAAATTATTGGTAAATATAAAAAAAAATTCAATAATATACGATAGAGAGCAGTTGTTATCTCCATTCTGTATTTTATCACTTTACTTTAGCGCGAGTGTTCGGCAATTGCAAATTTAATTTCTGCACAAAAATGTTTTATTCTTTGGAAACGCGATTTTTCTTAGGCTGATAATTCCATTACCTGAATTACAGTGTTGTTTCAACAAGAAGCAATTTTCAGCAATAATTCAATGTGACAAAAATACCAACAAATGATATAATAACGTCTCTGTTTTCAAAATTTCAATAAGCTGGGGACATGAAGGACAACCAGCTTAGAAAAATCAGCAGAATGTGTTCGATAGTCACAAAGGCAAGTATTAGATCGCCCAATAAGTGATCTAATAACAGCCCCGGACTTTCGTTCGCTGTGTTGCAATTCAAGCTGGAGTTACGATGGAATGTCCATGCAACGCAATTTATTAAACGCATTATACGCAATATATACACATGTTTCTATTCACTACTCAAATTCGACTATTCCTCAGTGTCGATGGCAGGAAAAGACAAGAGGTGTTTGTGAACGACATGTGGCCAAAATATGATTACAATATCGATACGAGAAACATTTGATTGACAGTCGAAGTTTATTTTTATATCGATGGCTTTTTTAATGAGCAACATTACCGCATTTAGAGAATGAGAGAAAAATCTTCATATTGATGTCCTACCATCCCTGAAACAAACAAAAGTATTGGTTTGAACAACCTCCTACAATTCCACCAAAATAAACCTCATAAGCACATTTTTTCGACACTATACAATTACTACAGTACGCTATCTTGACTTTTGTAAGGATTTATTTTTAATATGCAATGGATCAGACATCAATTGGGCATCTCACGTGATTAATTAAGATATTGCTCTTCATATAGAACTGCCAAAATGTTTAACTTTATCAACGAATATTTTGATGATCGTGTCATTGCTTTGGAGTGTTGAAAACATGCGGAAAGAGGAATGGATTTGCTTCCCTGTTTACCAGATTTTATCCATTGGGATTTAATTCTTTATGAACACCTGAAACACTAGGTATAATCGAGGATCCACAAATGAGTGTAAAACTGGAACAGTGCATTTCTACTGGATGTAAGCCATTCCAGCGAAGGCGTTTTCAAAGGTTTCTTTTAATTTCATTCAAAGAATACGCCATGGTTTTGCTGTAAATGGTGGGTTTTTTTGTTTCGGCTATCGTGGCGCCATCTGTTATCTAAAATTTGAAATACCATGACTAACAATTTACTTTTTTTCCCAAGCACAGTATTCCATTATTTTATTTTATTTTTTTAATTTGCTAGTTATTTTTTGGGATAAACTTGTAAAAATAATATATTCAGAGGCCGACTATTCTGAATATAAAAGTGGCACTATTTCACTTGCGATACATTTTCCATTGATTAATATAAGAAGAATTTCAAGCAGAAATATGCAAATACGATATAAATTTATAATTGAGACATATATTTGTGAGTTAAACATGTTGTGATCTTCCTCAGAATCAGGAGACAATATTGATAAGTATGCGTTTTATCTTATACAGTTATTTAATCAGTCATAGTTCATATTTTCTATATAATGTTGTGTAATCTTGCATCCTTTATGGCCCCTTATCTATTTGAATAAATAATGAGATTTAAGTGCAACCACATTCTGACATGAAGTCAAATATACAATAATTGATTAATTATACATATTTCTGCAGAATCATGAAACGATGTATTTTTATCAGATTGTAAAATGATCTAACATTGATTTTAAATAAAACTGATTAATATAAAAAAATGAGGACACACTTTCATGAAAAAGTCATCTATTTGTGCAAGTCTAACCTTTGGTTTTTCATCCTTGTTTTGCTGAATATGCAGGAGCTCTTCTTTAGAAATGGTTGGATGTTCTTCAGGACTCTCATACACCAAAATGCACCAAAACACGAACCATATACATCCAAATGAACCTAAGAAAAAATAATTGAGTATTGTTTCAGATTTCAAAGGGTGAGATATGGAAAATTCAAAATACTTTTCAACTGACAAAATAAATTGAAATGTAAAAATATCTCCTGAATATAAAATATCAGGAAGAAAATTAAAGTCATTGTGTTCGATCAAAATTCTTTTTACAATAATAATTAATATACAGTTATAATAAAAACATAATCAATTAAAATTTAAAGCCGAGTACTCTTCCGTGAAATCGTATCAATCTGTCAACATAACGCTAGATGCAAAGAAAACAGCAATAAGAGCAATATATTCTTTAAAATTAGTAATCTTATTTGTAGTTTGAACAAAGAAGTTGCTTTCTACATGTTTGGCACAAAATATAGAATTTAATCATTGGAATTTAATGATTGTTGTGGACTTATGCTTTTAATTTTGTTGAGATTCAGTGCTGATTTTAAAGTTCCACATTTTTGAAGATTATTATGTCTTAAAATGTTGACTAATCTGAACTTAAAAATTTTAATACCGCTATAGTTTTCTTAAATTAACTCTAAAATTAACTTTAAGCTTAAAATTACTATTCTTAAGAGTTTTGTTGTCAACTGATATATATTCAGTCTGCACTTCAGGATTTCAAGGCCAAACATAAGATCATTAAAATAATCATCCCTTCTATCATGACGTTTTTAATTCCCAAAGAAAACAAACCTTTTTTGTTCTATTCAATGATACAAATACATAATGTTTCCATTTACTGTCATAAAATTAATAAACATATTAACTTAGTGAAATTTTACGAATATCATCGTATTTTCGAGTATAACCGTATCATCGTATTAGGTAAAATTTGGTAACATTTTTAGATGATTTTTTAAATTGCAATTATTTATTTTAATTTACTAGTTTACATATGGGGCCAGATTGACGAGTGGGTAAAGTTGAATGTGCTACATATTTGCTAATAAATGTCTATTGGCTAGGGACGTGATGGCCGAATGACTCGGTGCCACAGGTTTTGGGTTCGAGTTCCGGCGGCATGGTTGTTTGTGGTGTTTCGGAATCCATTTTAAACCCTAGGTACCGGTCTAATATGACTGTGGAGAGTTGGGCTGACAACCTTAACCCGGAAAAAAAACATCTCCTGTCTCGAAATCTGCCAGTATTCTGGCCTTGGCCCTCCATGAAGCTGTTGCTCCAATGAAGGAGAAAAAGTTTACAGATACTAATAATTTTTAAAATGGCAGTTGATTATTTGACTCATTTGTTAGATTTAATATTAACAAATGATACAGTATAATAATTAAACAAAAGAATCGCATTCATACACAAAATTTACACAATGATCACTTACCAAAGAGATAAAAAGTGGATGGCCATCCTCCAAGTGTGCCAATACTGCTCAGGAAACCCGATAATGGTGAACCGACTATATTTCCAACTGGAACACCTATGTTAATAATAGTTGAGATTCTACTTCTTTCGAACTTCGGGGACCAGCTACTTATTGCATAAGTTATGGCAGGAAACGTTAAGCCCTAATGAAAAGTATTCACTTTAAACATACAAAGAGTATCATATTAAAAACATTCATTTTAACCACCGAAATATAAATTTCTGATGTTAAAATAAGCGTTGTTTTAGGTATACCTTGGTCTTTATAAATAAAAATATAAGTAAAAAAAAAAATGTCAGAATAGTATAAATTGCTGAATATTTGTAGAAAATAATGAAGCTAATATAAATGTACTTTCAATCTTCTATTTCGTATGCAAATTTATTTTTAAAGACTTTAAAAATTATGTTACATTTTTTTTAAATCTATGTATACCTTAACTTCATTTGGTCTAATAAGAAGAGAAGTCTGCCAATATTTTTTTCCCAATGCAGCTGGCAAACAGACATGGACGTCTTAGATGCCTTAAGGCAAGCGCTGCACAGACGTTACTCACTTTGCATTACCCGGGGGGCGCGTGTAACTTGAAGATAAGCCACGGACGCGGTGTACCAATGCCCCCGCAACGCTCTACGATCGTATTAGCACCGGGACCTACGATTTAAAGTGGATTCCGAACCACTACACACATCCATGGCACCGCCGGGACTTGAACCCGAAACCTGTGGTACCGAGCGCCAGAGATCTAGCCACTCGGCCACTCAAGCCCCAGTCTGCCAATATATAGAAGCAGAAATATTTGAAATTATTGTAATGATACAAATATATATTAATAACAGTCAAAGAGATGTTTTTACTTTTTTATTTCCTTTAATAAACTGTCATACAGTTTGTATAAAATAAAACTTTATTACAATAATAAGCCAGTTTTATTTTTTTTTTTTTTTTCAATACGAACTTTAACTAATTTTCCCGTGTGGATCCGTTTCAGAATAATCTCACTGTAGCCCATGCATGTCGTAAAAGGCGGCTATAACCGAGAGGGGTAAAGTTAGACTTCTCCCTTTGGGTGCCCCATGTATTTGTGATGCAAGGTCAAGGACAACAAGAGGCTTTAGAAGAATTTTTTATCCTTTATCATGACTCGTCACACGGGTTCATGGACTTAGTGTAGATGTTGCTGTCGACCAAGTGAGATAAGAAACAACAACACTGCTTTGTAACTTCTAGTAATGACCGGATATAAGGAACACCAGAATGCAAATGAATTTGGTACAACTACAGAGACTTCTCAGGTATACCATGAACATCAGGCTAAATAAAATATAGATGGAGACCATTTATTTTCCCGTTAATTCGGGTTGATAAATGGATCCTATTAAAGCAATGCAAAGATAATGCAAGGATAATTCTGATTAAAGTATTTAGATTGGAAGTCTACTGATGAAATTACAGATTTGTTACAATTTGGAGGAGGCGTGTTGCAATATGCGCAATAAACTTTAAATCATTCTTCAAGAGCATCAATACAAAGGTAGTAGTGGAATCCTGGTAAAGAAAGACATCATTTTGTATGGCTGAATTAATTTACATATTTTTCCACCGCAATTATGTATATCGAAATACTTTAAATCATTCTTATGACCATCAATATACATTTTGCGATGAACTCGCCTGGATGACGTGAAAGGCACGTGATGGTGGAATTATTTATATTTTTCTGGTATTAAGTGGTGGTATTAATCCATGACCAAGATTTTGGGTTGAAGTTGCCTGGTTGACATGGAAGGCCGTGAAGGTGGGCCAACTCGTTATGGTGGTAATCCATGCCATAATGTTTTGCCTCTTGAGTCTTGAGTGTATATATAGATGGAGTTCGTGTTTCTCATGTCAAGTTATTTAGGTTTACAAACGCCAATAATTTCCACCTAATGAACAATAATGCGCATCCCCGTCGCGCTGCAAAAATAAATAAAAGCGAAATAATTCTGTTAATATAGTGGCCCACATTTTATGCGGATTTAAATCCAATAGAGAATGTTTGGGGTGTACTAGGACGTTGATTTGCTTCACTATAGCACTCTCCAGGTTTGGTTTGGTTTATCGCTGTATGGTTCATTTTTGCACACTTTAGGCTAATTAGACCGGGACCTACAATTTAACGTGTATTCCGAACCGCTAACATACATCGATGCCACCACTAATGGCCAAGAGCTTGTAGTACCTGGCGGTGAATCAAAGGCCAGAGCGCTAGCCAATTGGCCATCAGGCCTCGCATTCTCCAGGAGCTTCAAGGTTCTGTTCATAGAGAATAAACTTTGACATCACAAAAACTTCTACATAACCTAAAACAGCATAGAAAATTACTGCAAAGTTATCATTTCGGTTAGGGATAATTATACAGTTATTAAATTTTCAATGCATCTCTAAAAAAAATATAACATCAACTTTTCCCAACCCCACCTTAAGAAGAATATCCTATGCTCTTATCTAATTTCTTTCCAGAACTGGGCAATACTGTACGTTGTAGATACACTGGTGTCCAAAAGTAACGCTTACTGGTAATTATGTGAATAATGAAGGGAATGTAAATCGGAGTGCCAGCAAAAGTGATATTCGAGTGTAAAACTGTGTTATGTTGTTGTTACTGTTGGTAGATATCTAATCTAGACCAAGCCCACGAACCCGTATGGACTCATGGTTGAAGGGATAGGAAGCAGCTTCTGTTCTGATGGAGCACCCTTAGGTAGAAGTCTGACTTTTGCTCCGTGACGCTCTCATGGTCATATGAGACTAGGACCACCGGCTTCAAGTGTATTCCGAACCACTACAAACATCCATGGCACCGCCGGGACTCGAACTCGAAACCTGTGGTACTGAGCGCCAAACACTCGACCATTCTGGCCCAAAAACTGTAAAACTGTTATATATGAAAATAATGCAAAAGAACGATAATAAACACCTTTATTATTCAAAGAAACAGTTTAAAAGAAAGTTTGGCATAAGAGGAGTTCACACTTTAGTCAAAAACAAATGAAATAAATAGGTGATGCTGCAGTTTAATAAGATTTGTAATCGCCTCTAGTAGCCAGTCACTCTGCACAACTATTTCCCGTACTTGTTACAACATTATGTATGAGTTGTGAGCTCAAACAGTTTGTCATCGAGAGTTCTTTTCAGTTCTAGAACGAGCTTGGTAGGGGCGAAAGGATTGCAAGTTATCTCCTGAATACATTCCACACAGGCTCAATAGCAATGATATTAAGTGTGGCATTAAGATCAGGTGAGTGATTAACGGCATGCGCTGGCTATTTTTTGTTTCATGGAAATCGACAATCAGGCTACCTTGAGAAAAGGTTTATCATCCATGAATATGAAGGCAATACTAACATTTTTAAACATAAGAACTTAAAGCTCAACGACCGCGTCTTTGAATATTTTAGCAGTCACAGATTCGTCTCAAAGATATTGAGATCTGTGCAGGCGTCCAGCATGATGCCTACCCACACAGGAAAATGAGGGGAGATCTTTCCGAGACGTTTTTTGAGGTAAATACAAATCCCACGTTATATCAGACTAAAGAGGGATTCGTCACTGAACATCATACTGGCCCATGCACTCAAACTCCAGCTTAAATGAACTCCTTTATGCGAAAACGTGTAAGTAATGCAAACATCTAATAGTTTATCATAGAAATTAATCTGATTTAGTTTCTTGTACACAATTTATCTGAAAACTATTAAGGCGGCTGTGTGCGTTAAACCCAATTCTCTGGCACAACTGTCTCTTTGACGTCCGCAGTTATTGCCAGCTGTCGGTTTTGACTCTTAACCGACCTGGTACTGTCGTCGGATAACATCTCCAATATTTCGAAACCTCTACCACTGTCTTGAGACCCCCATTAAAGCATATTCGGAATTCGAAAAAACTCCGATTTATGATCTCCCGGAATTCAAGAATTCTTGTTTTCACAAACATGTCCAGTCGGTGTCTTTGTACCATCATTCATCTTGCTTGATAGTTAACAAAGCTCAATTGCACGAAACCTGTCTGAACTGCCTATGATGCGTGGGCCCGTTTCTCCGCGCTTCTACTAGAGTTCTATAAGTTCACAGGTGTTTTACGCAGGAAGACATCGATTGAAATGTTTTGCTTAAATACAATGTTTCACTTTCAACAAACGATTCGCCACAAGGGATTTTGAACAACTTTACTAATATTTATTCATGTTTTCTCGCATTTTATGAATTACGCTTAACTTGGACACATTTCAATATGTCAGGTATGGCAAAATAAAGAACCTGTGCAAGTTACATATTCATAAAATCATTTAAATTACAGATCTATTCATACTTATTCTTTAACTTTTTCCCCCACCAGGGCTATTTGATTTATAAAATTATAGTTACGTTAGTCATAAATAGTCACTGCTCTAATATATTTATAATTTATGTGAACTCATAAAATATTATGAAAATAAACATCTTGAAGCTGAAAATTGGGATGTTTTATTCAATTGTTTTAGAATAAGGCATCACGGAAGAAAAGTTGCTATCACCTTGAAGAGGTTAATTTTTTATTCCATAGCAATTGAGGAAAAACAACACTCAGCAGAACATAAAAGTTCCGTCCTTCGATTGTGTCTCAACACCTTAATGGAGAAAGTTTTCGGTCAACAGATTTATTGTGTCCCTTCTATGAATAAACCTGCAAACTTTTGATTTAGCTGATTTGTTGGGATTTGAACAACTTCATCAGTAAGAAAATCCAACATATGTCACCTGTATTGCCCTCTTGGAGGCGTTCACTTTATGTGAGTTCCACCACACCCTATAATAACATGTTCGCTGTCTCCTGGGGGATACAGAAAAGTTCCGTTGTAGGAAACTAATGGTAAGGAGGTACAGTATTGTTGTAGATACCCTACCTGGTAGCCGAGGCAGGACCTTTTCTTTGTTGGGGATGCTGCCGTGATGATTGTTTTTCAGTATTTTCGTAAGCCTTCGGGCAGTTGCGTAAAATTATTAGAATATGTTACCTGTATAACAGCTTCAGGGCTAAAGTATCTCTTCTTCCACCAATTAAAACAAATTATATCAAAAAATACAGAATGGCACCATAATGAAATTATTTGGATAACATAGAACAATAGGTTAAATGTGCTTTAAAAGGATGGCATTTTAATAAGTCGTCAATATTAATAGCATGTCTATATTACCTCAATTAATCCTTGCAAAACTCTGATTGCAACGACAGCTGCAAATCCCCAACTAGCAGCAAGTGGTATCAAGAGGTACAAAGAACTTGACAGCATCACAGCAGTTCCAAATATCCACTTCGCTCCCACTCTTTCGCAGAGAATCGCTCCAGGCAGCTGGGTCACAATATAGCCATAGTAAAAAGAACTCAGTATTAAGCTTTGGGTTTTCCTGCTCCAGTCATATTTTGTCCCCTGTACAGATATAAGGCGTTATAAAAGTGTTTGATTAAATTAGTAATTTTTGAACGAAATCTAAAAGAATTTCGTTTAGGAAATATTTAATAAATTTATGCTGTCAAACAAGAAAAGTTAAAAATAAATACTAAAAATTCTTAAATATAAGGCTCCGTTCTTTCAGAGTGATTGGTAAATATGTGCTATTCTTAATTATTGATGATTGATTGTTGATAAAGATTGTGCCATTTGTAATTATTGATAAAGATTAAAGATTGATTGATTTTTTTTTATTTATTGAATAGAATTAAACTAATTTTAATTTATCGAATGGAATTATTTTTTCTATTTTAATTTATCTTCAATTTTTAGACTTTTTTTGTTAATTAATCTTTCCTTGAAGCATGAAGTACTCTCATTTTAAGAAATATTACTTCACTTTCTTAAAAAAATATTTTTTCAAAATGAAGAAACAAATTTTTTGTTAGATTATTTTTATTCATTTTATATTTTAAAAAATTAAAAGAACCAGAAAAAAAAAATTAAAAAACAATAAATACACACAAAAAAATCATAGATGACAGTTATTCACCTGTTCTCTACTATTTTCACAAGTTACTTGGACTTAAAAATGATAATAAATGGCGAGCGAGTTATATTCTATTTTAGACTATGACCTAAAATTACAGTATTATGAAGCAATGTTATTACATAAAAATTATGATTGTAGACAACAACTAGTTTTCATTAAAGGGAAATTTTGTAATAACTAGTTCTCCAGTACATTATATTTATACAGGTTAATTAATTATTTCCAATTAAACTAATTTTAAAAATAAACATTTATAAATTTGAAACAATTAAATCTTGAAAACATTCAAACTAACCATGCATATTTATCGCATGATAACGAGACTTTTGTAAAATCTAATTTCCTAAAATTTATATCTAATTAACAAAAATGAAATCATTACATTTTCATCACCACTTACTACAACTTAATAAAAACATTGTTATAATAAAAATTCCATATTAATACCATTTGAACGAAATAAAATTCAGACTTGCCTTAAAATCTTGGTCATTTTTAGAGGTCTCATTGCTGTAGAGGTGAGAGCAGCCTTCTGTGACATGAGATGTGTCGAGTGTTTCTTTTGTATTGTTGACCATGGCAACAATAGCAACACTCAAGTTCACACGCGTTGCATAAAGAGTGAATGTTCCGAGAAATCCGAGAATAATAAAAATACATCGTTTTGGAAGGTACCAGGTTTTCATTCCTTAAAGCACCAATAACAATTTCAATATTTAAATGATTTACTGTTAAATGCACGCACAATTTTTTAAACATTACTTGTAAGCTTTAAACATATTTTCTTAAACGAATTAAGTATTGACTAGAATAATAAATGCAATTTTCTTAAATTTCTTTCCTACATAACATCAGTAAAGCATTCTCACAGGGCTGCCAGTTTATGAATTGCAACATTTTTAACTCTTGGGTGAAATATAACCAAAATTAGCCAAATACAGTAATCAATATTGCAAATGCATTATTTTTGAAATAATTATTTTTCTAATTTATGAATGGTTTTCATTTAATTACTTTTAATTTAATAATTTAGATTTACTTAAATGTTGAAATATTACTTTTCTAACTACAAAAAAAAATACAGAACATTCAAGAAATTTTATTTTTCTGTAAATTCACCATTAGAAAAATGTAAATAATTTTCTATACAAAACTCAAACATTTATTTATTATATTTTTAAAAAATACAAATATTCAGAAATTAATGAAATCTATGATGCACTTAAAATACTAACTAAATAAAAATTACATGCATTTTAATAATATTTACTTGAATTAAAAAATAGTTTATAGAATAAGTATGCCTCATGTGAAACTGTATAGCTAACAAAAAAAAAAAGAATATTTTATACGGATTATACATAATATGCTAAATTAACAATAGTTGTTGAGAATAAAATGTGCAAATTAATATAAGTAAAAGGTTAACAACAAGTTAAGATGTTAATGTTAATAACAAGTTAAAATGTTATAGCATAATAATCTTTTTTCTTTTAAAGCTGGTTTCTTTAGAAAAAAAGTCTTAAGAAAAAGAATAAAACTACATTGATCCCAATATTATTAATTATCTTTCTTAAAAAAAAAACCATACAAAAGCAATGCAATATTGTTGTTCTGATTAACTAGGAAAACTACATAATTGTGATATTTATATAATTCATATTAATTATATATATAGAATTAATTTACATATTTATTATAAATATTAATTATTATGTAATAAATAATTAATATATATATATATATATATATTAATTATTTATTACATATGTATGCTCCAAATTAGCCAAACATAAGTGGCTAAAAACTATATTTGCCAGCAACTTGTGAAATTAGCCGAATTGGCGATAATTAGCCAAATCTGGTAACCCTATACTGTAAATTGTTGTTGCAACAAATACTATTTTATTCTTATCATAACTCAATTTCTTTGTGTCTCAAAAAATTAAATTCGAACAATTATAAATAATATATGAACTGTTTTTAAGATGACTTAGCAAAAAAAATTGATTAGTAAAGACGTTTTTATCAGAAAACTTTCTGGCAGTAGTCAAAAAACTATCTTTCGAATGATTAACTATAAAATGTGACAAATATTTCTATTTTCATAAAAATTCAAAATGTCGAAATTCGAACTTCCAATTCTGTTGCTTTAAACGTTTTGCTAAGTCATCAAAAAATGTGTTTTTAAATTTGTCTTTTGTTAGTATTATTATACTATTTTTTCATTCGTATACGACATTGAGTTTCTGATGCACGGTAACTATTACTGGTTACTATTTACTGGTAAGACCTTGTTTTTGAAAATTCATGATTTCTTTAAATGCAAAATTAAAAACATAATTTAAAAATAATATTCATCATTTTTATTACTTTCATTGATAAAAATTTAGAATACAGAGTATTTATTTTAGTTTAATTAAGAATTAAAATAATAGAGTTTTTGCATGAGGTTTTTTTTTATCGTCCGGTATTTTTTTTCTCCCTAGCGCTCATGCTCATAGGAAACTTTATTACAGATACGCACGCGTAATTTCCTATGAGCATGCGCGTTAGGGATAAAAAAAATACCGGACGATAAAAAAAACCTTATGCAAAAACTCTAATATATAATTTCTAGGATTATAAATGGATAGTTTTTTATTATTTCCAATGGCAAGTTTACGGCACAGATATCATAAAAAAAATATTTAAAAAAATAATTTAAAAAAATACAAAGATCAAGATAGAAACAAATGGTTCTTAAGTCTGGCAATCCAATAACGTTTGCATAAAAAAAACAAGAGGCAGTGAAGAACAGGAAGCAAGTTGAGACATATACATTTTTTTCTGGTTGTCACTAAAATTTTTATTTGGCGCTCCACGGTCATTTTGTGCAAACTTTGGGCTAAACAGACCGAAACCTACAGTTTACAGAGGATTCCGAACCACTCACAAACATCCATGTCACCGCCAGGATTTGAATCTGATTATCCCACAGGAGACAAAGAAGTTCAGTTTAATTCTGTGCAGGCGCTTGCGGAGACGATCGTGACCACAGAAAAGCCGTAGCAATGCCACCGATGATAATAGGACAGGGGTCGGCAACCTTTTGAGTCGGAAGAGTCAAAAATTACAATTTACAAAATTTCAAAGTTTTTAAAGAGCCACAAAATTTTTTCCTGCCAAAAATAAATAAATTTTTTTTTATAAAAAAAAAAATAATACATTTATTCATATATAAGTAGTGTTTTGCACAACAAATAGATAATAGATAATATATATATATGGTATTATTAGATAATTACTTATTATTTAAGTAAAACAATTAAACATTTACTTACAACACTAACTTGTACTTCAATAACAAACAATTGAGCAAACAAATTCAATGTGAGCGATGGCTTTGAATGGTTATTCAAGCAGAAAATTTAAACTTTACTAAGCAATGTAACTTGTACTCAAAATAAAAAAAAAAACCAATAACATACATTTGAGCAAACAAATTCAATGGGAGTGTTGGCTTTGCATGGTTTTAGAAAGTTTGAATAAACTTGGCTCATAACTTGTTGTTTTAAGTTTCAAACACGACTCTAAATTTTCATTTGTTAGTTGGCTTCTTACTTTACTTTTAATTATATTCATGCAAGAGAACGCTTGCTCGCACGAACATGTCGATCCGAAGATAGTCAGCACTCCAATTGCTCGTTAATCGATTCAGAACGATTTTTAAATGTTTTTTTTTTTTTTTTTTATAAAATAAATAATATTTGAGCATGGAAGTAAAGAGCCGCAGCTTCACATCCAAAGAGCCACATGTGACTCGCGAGCCGCAGGTTGCCGACCCCTGTAATAGGACAAACCACCTGCATTCCCCTGCAAAACTCTAAGAAACTCGCATTGAGAGCCAGACTGAAGGCATGATTGTGGATCATTTTGCCATATCAGACGTTGTCCAGAGTTTATCACGAGAAGGTTGAACTCCATGAATGGATAGTACATCACAAAAATGGAATAGCCTGTAAGTTTGAAACTTGATACACCAGTTATTCGTAATTAATTCGCTTCTATTTCGAAAAGTTTTTCTTGTTCAATTTTTATTTTATTAATTTAAAGCATTCTTATATTTAATTATCACGATAGTGTTCTATTTAACAATCAATCTCAATGTTCTATTTAATTATCACGATAGTGTTCTATTTAACAATCAATCTCAATGTTCTATTTAATTATCACGATAATGTTCTATTTAACAATCAATCTCAATGTTCTATTTAATTATCACGATAATGTTCTATTTAACAATCAATCTCAATGTTCTATTTAATTATCACGATAATGTTCTATATAACAATCAATCACAATGTTCTATTTAATTATCACGATAATGTTCTATATAACAATCAATCACAATGTTCTATTTAATTATCACGATAATGTTCTATAACAATCAATCACAATGTTCTATTTAATCACGATAATGTTCTATTTAATGTTCTATTTATCACGATAATGTTCTATATAACAATCAATCACAATGTTCTATTTAATTATCACGATAATGTTCTATATAACAATCAATCACAATGTTCTATTTAATTATCACGATAATGTTCTATATAACAATCAATCACAATGTTCTATTTAATTATCACGATAATGTTCTATATAACAATCAATCACAATGTTCTATTTAATTATCACGATAATGTTCTATATAACAATCAATCACAATGTTCTATTTAATTATCACGATAATGTTCTATATAACAATCAATCACAATGTTCTATTTAATTATCACGATAATGTTCTATATAACAATCAATCACAATGTTCTATTTAATTATCACGATAATGTTCTATATAACAATCAATCACAATGTTCTATTTAATTATCACGATAATGTTCTATATAACAATCAATCACAATGTTCTATTTAATTATCAAGATTCTTTCATTTAGATAGATCCCAATTTGAAGAAGGAAATTCCTATTAAATTCTAATTTATTTTACTGTAAGTTTGAATGTATACCACTGAAAATTTATATAAATAATTACTGATCTATTGCATTTGTTAGTCTGACAAAAATATTCATTAACACAATATTTTGAGTTTGGATAAATTTTAATACAGACATTATCTTATGAAACAAGAAATATTGATTAAAAGATTTTATACAAATTATTAATAAGTAAAATAAATAAAAGATAAGAACTTATATTGGAACAGAACTAAAGAAAGATCTTTCAAGAGAATGATTTCATAATATACATATGAAATACTTATTAATTATTCTAAAGTATTTTCATACTTTATTTTTTAATAAAAAGGTATATAAAGTGAATAAGAAAAAAAGAAAAATACAAAATAATAAAATTTTTAAGCAGAAAGATAAACGAAATCATAATCATAAACTAAGCATTTGACTCGACTCCGACCCGTGACTCAGTAGTAACGTGCGCCGTTTGGGAGCATTGGGCTGGTTTGGTTTGTCACTCTACGGTCATTTTGTGCACACGTTGTACTAAATAGACAAGGACTTACCGTTTAACGTGGATTCCGAACTACTAACAAACACCCATGCCACCACCAGGATTCTAACCTAAAGCCTGTGGTACCAAAGGCCAGAACGGTAGCCAATTGGCCATCAGGCCGCAAGGAGCATTGGACTGAGGTTCGCTGGTAGCATTCTTTTAAATGTTTCAGTGTTCGCTTTTTGAAACATTGTTTCAGACACTGTTTTAAAAAGCGAGGAGACTAGATGGCGTTTATGATGTTCGGGGCCTGATGGCCGAGGCATTTGGTACCACAGGTTTTTAGAGTCCGAATCCCGGCGGTGCCATGGATGTTTGCAGTGGTTCGGAATCCTCTTTAAGCCGTAGGTCCCGGTCTCATATGACCGTAGAGCATCACAGAGCCTAATCAGACTTCTCTCACTCACATCCTTCCCAAACTGTAAAGGGGCAACTCAGCTCTAGGCACAGTGGTGTAGTGTAGTAATAGTAGTAGTTTGTGATGTTCCGCAGCTCCTTAGTCAAACTATTTTTTGGGTTTTCTCCCATTCTATGCGCAAATGTGGGGTAGTTCCCTAAATACTTGAAATCACTGTCCTCTTTCTTCAGCAACTCGAAGCCAAGTCAGATTTCTCCCCACGAGTGCTTCATCATAACAGAATCTGTCCTCTTTCCTACCATCTATGAGTACACTGCTCATGGGGTGCCGGACTCTAAGGATTAGTCACAATAACAACATTTAACTCGTATTAGTTTTAATATTTTCTTTTCTATTCTAATTTTCTCCTAATTTATTTGCAAAACATATGTTGTCAAGATTTAATAAATATATTTGGAAAACCAAATGCAAGTTTTCAAGATTTAATACACAAAGCTTTTGTTATTTTAATATTATAATGCGTTGCATATCAAATATCCATACATTTGATGTAAATATCTGAGAAAAAAAATCCATTTCGTACGTATGTTAATATTTCTGTTTATTGTTTACGCAAAAGATGTAAGTATTCCTGTATTATAAACAAATCTATACTTAAATATACTGCTTATAATTTTAAATCCGATTGCAAAAATTACTAGTATTCAAAACAGTTTATATTTTTAAAAATTTCCAATAGAAATTTTGATTCATTGAATTCATTCAATAAGTCTTATTGAAAATTTTAAAATTAAATGCTCTTTGATTAGATGCAACTAGACTAATCCAGATTTTTGGAAACTATGTTCTTTATCACTATCTAGATTCTAAGTTGTTAATCTATGGCTCTAGATTTCGTGTAGTCAATATCATGTGAGATATTTCATTTAGATAAGTAAGTTCACTTGTTGGGTTGAGTGTTAAACAATATTGTGTTACTTTATTTATTATTTAAACATTTGTGTGCCTACATTTTTTGTGCGTTGTACCTCAGAATTTTTGTGATACTCTAAATTGTTTTTATCTATTCAAGTGGTTGTAGAATTAGTTAGTCCTAGCTCGTATATGATCCCTTTGAGTTTTTTTAAATTGGATTACAATTCGAATCCAGATACGCTAGAAACTTCGCCACTGATTGCTAATGATAATGCTCTCCTCAAACCTGGTAAGTGATATTAAACCATTTTTAACTCACTTGTATAAAAATATTTTGTTTTCGAAAAAAATAAACATTTCGCTGTCTTTGTATATTTTTTAATATATTTATAACATAAAATCAGTAAAAAAACTGTCCAAAGTTTAAATAAAGTCTCTTCTAATGATTGCTAAAAAATGTATTCTCTCTTGTAAAACCAAACCTTTTGATTGAAAAGCTGTGTTGTTTGTTTACAGATTTGTTTTTAATGTATGTTTGGCGGCCTATTATGTCATATTACATGATTGATTCTTGTAACATTTTCAAAAATTTTGAAGATAATATTTTTTAAAGGTAATTTAACCTTTTTTTTTCTTTTTAGTTTTATTTATTTGAGATTACATCCATTCTGTTGTATGATTATTTTTTTCTTGCATATTATCTGTCACAGATTGATTTTGCAAGTTTGCAGCTTCAAATTATACTTATTGTTTTCTATTGATAATGGCGATGATAATAAATTATAAATTTCATATCTCATTATTAAAAGTTCTAAAAACTTTCTTTAAATTTAAATTATAGTTGTGTACCTTTTTTCAAAAAATTAGGACATTGAAGATGTTTGTTATAGGTAAAATATTTATAGTTTAAATTCCAATTGTAATCATCAAATAAAATTCCCGTCTGATGAAATAAGCGGCATCATACTATATCAAAATAAATAACTTAGTTCAATAAATTTAGATCATAATTTTTTAAGCTGTATTTGTAAAAATGAATGAAATTATATTATTATATACATAAAAATCAAAGAGTCTTTACAATAAAACTAGATGGAACATTTTTATAGCAAAAACGATTAAGATGCCACTTTTTAAACCAAACTTGCCCATTTTGTTACAAATTATAATTCCCAGTAAACTACACTATCTGGAAGAAAGTGACGGGACACCCCTCGAAAAGTAGAAAAGTCGACAATACAGCTGACACATGCGCAATAATAGGTATCACGTGTCAGCCATATCCTATAAATACTCTGTGGAGTCGACTAGAGTTGTTTTTTGTCAAGATGCCGCTACGGGAAGAGTTGTCTAAGTTCGAGAAAGGTGTGTTGGTTGGATTGCATCTTACCAAGGTGTCAATTAGGGAGGTATCCCGTCTCCGTAACTGCTCAAAATCAACTGTAGCACGTGTTGTGTGTCGCTACAAGACTGAGGGACACCGTCAGAACAAATCCCGTAGTGGACGACCTACAGTTCTCACCAGCAGGGAGCGGCGGGTGCTCGGCAGGAAGATTCGAAGTAACCGTCAAGCATCCATGGATAACATCGCTAATGAGTTTAGACAAGCCACAGGTGTGGCCGTTTCGACCAAGACTCTTCGTATCGAGGCCCATAAGTTAGGTTACAATGGACGTTCGGCGGCCCATGAGCCTTTGATTACGAAAACCAACAAGAAAGCGCACCTTCGATGGGCCAAAGACCACCGTACTTGGACTCTGGATGACTGGAAACGCGTCCTTTGGAGTGACGAGTTACGATTTACCCTTTTCCGTTCCGATGGACGTGTTTGGATATGGTGTTTACCAGGAGAACGCCTTTTGCCCGAGTGTGTCGTCCCAACTGTAAAGTTTGGTGGAGGAGGATTGATGGTATGGGCCTGTTTCTCCTGGTATGGAGCTGGCCCACTGGTGAAGGTTGATGGTGCGAGGAATGCCGATAGATACTGTGATATTCCCGACAATCATGTCCTTCCTACCTTGTGGGCAACGTACGGTATGGATGATTGCTGGTATCAAGACGACAACGCAACATGCCATGTTGGAAGGAGGACTCTTGATTTGTATGTGAACAACAACGTTAAACGCATGGAGTGGCCGGCGCAGAGCCCTGATCTTAACCTAATTGAACATTTCTGGGACGAATTGAACCGTCGGTTGAGGGCCTGCACCCCACTCTCCAAAAGCAAGCCTGAACTATGGAACTTCCTGTTAAACATTTGGAAGGAAATTCCTCTTGCCACTATGGCTAATTTAGTGGAAAGCATGCCCAGAAGGGTTGCAGCTGTGATCGCAACCAAAGGAGGCCCTACCTTCTATTAATTTTAATAAATATGGGTTTATGTCGGTATAGTGTCGTGTCCCGTCACTTTCTTCCACATAGTGTATAATGGAGGAGACAAGAATAGCTGTGTAGGATATATATTTATGATCTCAAACTTTCTGAAGTAAATTTCAACATTATGTGTCTATATGAGAAATATTGAGATTGTTATATAATATGACATTAAATAGGAAAATTCACTATCAGAAAAAGTTCTTATATTGAAAAGTTATCTACAATCTCAGTTCAACCTATTAGCGCTCTGGCCTTTGGTATCACAGTCTTCAGGTTCAAATCCTGGCGGTGGTATGGATGTTTGTCAGTGGTTCGGAATCCCCTTTAAGCCGTAGATCTCGTTCTAATATGACTGTTGGGCGTAGGGCTGACAACCCTAACCTGTAAAAAGAAAGCATTCACTTAGAAGAACCCACGTTAAAATGTAGGTCCCGGTCTAATTAGCCTAAAATGTGCACAAAATGACCGTAGAGCAACAAACAAAACAAAACCAGTAAACCTCAAACTATTCCTTATCTTAATGGTATCTTATGTCTTATCAAATAAAACACATGTTAAAGGAACACATAATAACGTTTTTACGTTCATTTTGTAAAGAAATATGTGTCAATTTACACCTGAGAAATTGCTCATGTACCCAAAAAGTAAGACCAATTTTTATTTTTTTCAAAAACTCTTTATTTATTCTTCCAAATTTATTTCCTCGCCATCAAAGTAATCCCCTTCGGACACAATGCACTTATGCCAACGTTTTTTCCAACTCTCAATGAATGCTAAAAAGTCATTGGCCGGGATGGCCTTCAAAGCGCGCGCCGATTCACTTTGAATCTCTTCAATTGACTCAAAACGGTGTCCCCGGAGTGGTCTTTTGAGTTTAGGAAATAGCCAGAAGTCGTACGGTGCTAAATCAAGTGAATACGGTGGTTGTGGAACGATATGGGTTTAATTTTTGACGAAAAAGTCACGAAGAATCAATGCAATCGTGATGCAAAATAAAAGAGTTGTCTTTCCATAAATGTGGCCTCTTTTTGCGAATAGCTTCACGCAAACGGCACATAACACTGAAATAATACTCCTTGTTAACAGTTTGGCCCGGCGGAAGGTGCCACGGTAATGCACCACACTACGGTATTCGAAGAAATCAGTCAACATAACCTAGATTTTTGAGCGACTTTGGCGTGCTCTTTTCGGTCTTGCTCCAACTTTGTCACGATATTCGCTCGATTGATCGGTTGTTTCCGGGTCGTATGCATAAATTCAAGTCTCATCTCCAGTTATGATGCATTTCAACTTGTCCTGACAGTCAAAAAGCTTTGTTTCACACACTTCAACGTGACGATGTTTTTACAAAAATGTCAGTGTTTACGGTACCAATCGAGATTTGACGCGTTTGTGGCCCAAAACATCTTTTTAAAATGGAATTGACCGATCCTTTTGAAATTCCAACATCAGCAGCAAGGTCTCAAATTGTAAATCGACGGTTTGCAAGCACCAAAATCTTTAATTTTTTGGACGTGAGCTTCTTCGGTTGAGGTTGATGGTCGACCAGAGGGCACTTCGTCTTCAACGCGTTCTCTGCCTTCTTTGAACTGTATATAAAGGAAGTATTCGTGAAATATACACAGTCCAGTCACATTAATGTGACCACCACCTACTTTCGACGTCAACGTGAAATAACTAATCACAAAAGGCAGGTGGCAGCATATTGCAGTGGAGTGTTTATAAAGAATTCCACTTAATACCATTTAATACCACATTCCACACTCCACTTAAAGCCAGAATATACAAGAATGTATATTTCTGGCTTTTGGCAGGTGGTCACATTATTGTGACTGGACTGTGTATATAATACATTGCATCAAAGTCTTGTCTGTATTTCTGTTGCTCTAAATTATATCCTTACTGTTATATTTTATATCAATACTACGTAAAATGACTTTTGTACAATAAAAATCTTTAAACATACCATCGATTTCTATGAGTTAGGTATTATTCATTTTGAATTTGATGCATTCAAAAGAAATTGGGTAAAAAAAAATATAATTGATAATATTCATATACTTTCTTCTTCAATTGCGCAACAGTTCCATGGTGGGCCAAGACTGTCTGGCAGATTATAATGCGCATATGTTCAATATAAATTTATGACAGAAGAAAGAAAGTACCTTCTACAATTTTACAGACACATTTACGGTTATGGCTTTTCTAAAAATAAGATCTATCTTCTGTAAGGAATATTGACGAACCAAAATAAACTCTTTAAATAGATCTCTATAAACTATATATAAAAATAATGATGATATAAAACAAATATCTAAAAAGCAAAGTATCTATCTGTATTACAAAAGTTTTTTTTTTTTTTTTTTGGTCTTTTAGATCACAAAATAAGTTTTCTTGAAACAAAAAATATTCAATAAATTAAATTTTTCTATATTTAAATTATGAATAGTTTTTTCTTTGTCCACATAAGTTTGATTTTGTAAACTTTCATTTAAAATAATATTAAAAATATGCGTCAAAAACTAAATGAAGAGCTATTGTAAATATATAAATCCCATCTTCACCATTAATAATTAATTATTTTGCTTTTAAATTGTTGTAAATACTATGGCTTAAATGATTGTTAAAACTGTATACGAATATAAAATAAAGTAATATTTTAACTAAATAGTAGAATGTTGCATTGTAATTTAAAATAATTATGTAGCCAAACATAGTATTTTTTTTTCCTTAAATAAAGTTTCTATAAATTTTGGGTAAATATAAAATTTGTTCATAAATAGAAGTTTTTAAGTCAAACGAAAGTATCATTAAAAATCAAAAGGATATAAGCAAAAATAATAAAATTAAGATACTTTTGAAATTAGTCAAAATTATAGAAATCAAAACAAGTACCACATTGGACGATTGCAATTCCTTGAAATACCTCCTTTTAGCAACTAATTATAATTTAACTAAACACTTTTTAAACTTTTTTACAATAAAATTCACCAGAGCATTATATATTTACTATTAGAAGACATTGAAGAGGTTTTTTTTATTACAGCGTGACAAGACCAGCAATATTTCATGTATTTTTTAATAATGCAATAAAAATATTTATCTGAAAGTAGATAGCAAAAGTTTCCACAATTATTTATTACTAAAATTCCAACGTACTACAAATTCCACTAAGTAATAACTTAGTCATTCAGCTGTGGTTATTGCATCATCATTTCTGTTTCCTTTTTTCATTATCATTGGATTTTTTTTATACGTATGCATGATTGACAAACTAATAAATGAAATAATCTTTTAACACGCTGTTTGAATCGTTGGACAAAATCCTTCATGTCGACATGTTTTTAAGCTCCATTATTATGATAGTTTATGTTAACTATTATTTTTACTTTAAGTATTTACTACTTTGATCCAATACAACATAATGCTGTTAGATTCCAAAAAGGGTACAGTTTTTCTCATATCGTTTTTCCATAAACTATTCAATCAGAGGATATTATGATTTGAGGTATAACCTGCAGATAAGGAAGTGTTTTGGGGATTGATATATGATGTATAGGTGTTATAAGTTGTGACAAAAGAAGAAGCAACGAACAAGGAATAATTAAATTTTATTGACGATCATTGTCGCTAAACAAAAAAAAATGCACAGTTCGTGCATATTATACAAACAAACAAACAAACAAAAATCTGATTTATCCGATACAAAGGAGTTTCAATAAGGAGTATGGTTTCCCATGACCGAAAACAATGTTGCACGCCTACGAGGCTAGGAATCAATGAGATTGTCAATGAAGGACAGGCGTATTCTCTCTTACTCGTGTAGAAGAGAGCTTTCCAATTGCTGAATTATTTTTGAGGGGTGATAAGCGAGTAGCAACTCTTCTCCCTAGATTGTCTCAAATATGTTGTATCGGGCTCATGTCTGGAGAATATGCTGTTCAATCCTCTGGAATGATTCTTTCGTCGAATAGAAAATTATCCACTAGCTGAGCTTGATGTGGCCTGGCGTTATCATCTATGAGAATGAATTCATCCCTGATTGATGCAGCGTGAAGGACTATAAAATGTCTGAGGTTCTTATCCCTAATGCTTAGTGAATGTTAGTAGTTCATATCCCTAATGCTTAGTGAATGTTAGTAGTTCATATCCCTAATGCTTAGTGAATGTTAGTAGTTCATATCCCTAATGCTTAGTGAATGTTAGTAGTTCATATCCTTAATGCTTAGTGAATGTCTGAGGTTCTTATCCCTAATGCTTAGTGAATGTTAGTAGTTCATATCCCTAATGCTTAGTGAATGTTAGTAGTTCATATCCCTAATGCTTAGTGAATGTTAGTAGTTCATATCCCTAATGTTAATGAATCCTTAGTGCTCTATTCCTGATATAGTGGAGGTTGGTGAGGCTATTAATAGATATACATATTAGCTCAGACCATAACTCCGCTTCTGCAGGAGTATTCCGTATAACAGATTATTTCTAGATGGGAATCCGCCTGTTGTCAGGCTGTACACTAATGCGGGACTCATATATGAAGAACATGTTGCTCCATTCATCTCGTCCCCATCTGAGATGCTCCTGTGCCAACCTTCTGCTGGCAGTACAGTGACCTGTGTCAACGAAACACAAACCATAGATCAGCTAACCTACAAACCCACATGGTGGAGTTCGGTTTCGAATAGTTTGAGTAGAAATTTTGGTACCAATAGCCCTCTGAAATTACTGTTTTAAGAAAGCAGTGTTCATAATGTGGTTTCTTCTGCCCATTATAGCAATCCTCATTTTGTATTGTTGCCCATGTTCGACCTTCTCCCGATCACCGACGAACATTTCCAGTTTCTTAAAACGGATTCCATAGTCTGGAAAGGACACTTAAAGAAACTCCTAACGCTTCCGCTACAATGGATTGCATTTGATCCGTCTCTAAAAGCCCGATGGTTTTCTTGGTTATCGATTCAGCTAAGTCATCTTGCTGAGACATCGTAGTCACTGTTACAAAACATTCAAATCTTGTCAGTTTTTAATCTCTTACAGAAAGAATGCTGCAGATCACTTTTCACTCTTCATATAAAGTGAATATAAGAAGTGAAAGGCTATCGAAAACTACACTTATATAAAGTGAAGTATAGCTTTCGACATCACAAACAAATATAAACGCTAAATACATTGCAATTTTATTGCATGTTTTTCTCAAGGTTTTTACAGTCTGTCTGCTTATAAACAAAAATATAGGCTGCAGTTATAAAATACCATCTACTTTCTCCATTTTGTGTATTGCGCAACAAAAGTAGTAAAACATTTGCAATCTTTGAACATATTTCTTTTTTTCGTTTAATATTTATTACATTTTACTTTGATACTGATAGAAATATTTTTTATAGTTTTGATACTCATAGAAATAGAATTTTTGATAGTTTTTCAATATAAATTGCAATCAAGTCCAACAATTTCCTTTTTGTATCTTTTCATGACCCAAATTTAAATAAAATCGGTTTTATAACTTGGGTATAATAGTAATTAAAATAAAATTAATGTAATGTAATTAATATTAAAAAAAATTTTAAGGCATGTTTGATTTGATTTTTTTTTAATTTAAAAGTTAGTGAGAATTTTGTAACATATACAAATTCATTAAAAAAATTATGCACATATTTTGCCAGACATGGCATTCGCATTTAATTCGCCAATCAGAAATTAAAACTAACCAATTACTAATCAATTAAAATTTATCAAAACTAATCAAATAGTTGTATAAACTATATGATGTGCAATTAATGAAAAATGTTCCGAAATATCAAATTAAATTAATATGAAACATTCATTCAAACAAATCGTTTTATTGTATTCAATTTTTTCACTAATACACACATGTGTATTAGTGAATACTTTTAGTATATTGTTTTATCTCGCTGGCGCACTGTTGTTTTTAAGAAAACTAAAATAAAAGAGTAATGTCTGGTATAAATCTTTTCGTTCTTTCACCTTTGATGCATTTTGTTTTTAAAAACTATCAAGATATATTTAACTGCTACACATTACTCATAAATTATGGTTATCTTCACTAAATGTTATTTCAAAATAAAGAATAATGTGCATTTTTTTAAATATTTTGAATTTAAAATTTTATATACGGACTCATTATTTTATCAATTATAAAAACCGTATGAAAAAAATATAAGCCAGCTAAATACTTTTTTAGATCGCTAATTATAAATAAATGATATAAATAAATTAAAAGTCTACGTAATTCAATATTTCTGTAAAAAAAAGAAAAAATTCTACAAAAACAGATACTATATAAATATTACGTGCAAAATAAAAATGAAGATATAAAATGGTAATTTTAATACCTCATTTTATTTGTTATTTATCATAATTTATTGATTTACGATGAACAATTCATAAGAAAGTGGGGCTTTGATCACCATCATAATACACTTTAAGCAGTATATATGAACCTTCACTATTTTTTCACTTCATTGTGTCATTTAAAATGACCATAAATATGAATTCAGCATGATTTAGCCAATCAAATATTTCATATTGTTCTCGCAGAAATAAAACAGCTTTAGAAGAAATTAAGAATAATTTTTTAGCTTTTTCCTATGACGAATAATTCCTCATGATGTAAAAAACTTGATCCTAATCATCATCATGGAAATGAAATAATTTTATGCCTGTTTACTCAATAAGTTGTATTAAAAAAACCAACATATGATATGTCGAATTATTAAGTGACACAAATTTTTATGTTTAATATGCAAATAAATTTTCATATTAGTTGCTTTATGTATATAATTTTTTTTCTTTTTTCATATGCATTAGTATTCGAAAACGGATTATTCGGTTTAGTTTCTAGTTAAGTGTTCTTAAACAACTTCTCCCCTTGGTAAAATTGACAGAGACAATGGTATCCAGTGCTGAACATCTGGTCATAATTTGTTTTTCGCTTAGGAGGATAGCCCTCAGCGTTTTATGTATTTGGTAAGTAGTGAACAATTGAAATTTTTGCTTCATATTTCTAATTTTTCACAGTTGAATTTGCATATAAGTAGAAAAATAAATACTTTTAACTTGCATAAAGCATTTTTTTTATCAATTACTATGTTCCTTCCCAAGATGAACTGCAATCATGGTTAGGACGACATTGTAGACTGACAGCCACAGGCCTTAAGCTTTAATCCAACAAAGCATTTATAAAATATTTAAAAAATAAAGTCATTTAATGGGCCTGAATGGCCGAGTGTCTAGCTCTCTAGCGCTCGGTGTCACAGGTTTCGGGTTCGAGTCCCGGTGGTGCCATGGATGTTCGTAGTGGTTCGGAATCCACTTTAAGCCGTAGGTCCCGGTCTCCTATGACTATATGAGCGTCACGGAGCATCTAGTTTCTAGTTAAGTGTTCTTAAGCAACTTCTTCCCTTCGTAAAATTGACAGAGACAATGGTATCCAGTGCTGAACATCTGGCCAGAATTTGTTTTTCGCAGGAAAGCAAGATGGTGGGAGTTTTCTTGAGAATAAAGACTTCATTAACTTCGATCTGTTGTTGGAATTCTGTTACCTCTTGCTGTTGATGGTCAAGATTTATTTAATGATGGAGTGCAGCTTTAGATAGATAGAGTTACGTCTGTGACAGTTTGTTAGTAAGGGACCTTATGCCTTATTATACCGTCCAATTATGATGTACTTTAGAGATAGTTATGTGACATGGAGAGAAACTACAACCTGGGTCATGAAGTCAATAACCCAGCTTGAGATTGATCAAGATTAAAGGTTCGGTATCGACATAGATCTTGTCCAATCGAAAGGAGTGAATACAAAAAAAAAATGATAAACCTCAGAAGGTCAGGACATCACACACATAGTTCAGGGGGAAATAATCTCTCTCCTCAAACCAATAATAGACAAAGAAGTGGCCTCTAAACGAAAGTGTTGATCAACCACACAGAGATATAGTTAAAAAATGAAAATAAAAGTTTAAAAAAGATCATCTCGGGTCGGGAAACAGAAAATGGAACAGGACATTCTTAAAATACGGTGGTAGCAGAAGTGAATCACAATATAGGAGCGAAAATCTCAATAAATGGGGGTGGGGGAGGAGTGGCTATGTTTGAGGGCGAAAACAGTGCTTAAGAATGTGTAAAGAAGAACCTGATGTAGACACCCTGCCTGGGACAACTTCTGAATAGTTAAGTCGAAAATTGCAAGACATGTGAACGCAATCACCAGCATTAAAAAAGACCGCCCCCAATGGTGATGCTACAATAGAGACCCAATGCGACAAGATTCCTTATACGTGAATAATTATTGCTTTAAAATTACTTTTATTTGATGGACTCTCGAGGATTTCCCATGCATAGTTAAAAAAAAAAGAGGCTATAATCGAATGACGTTGTTCAAAAGTATTTCCCCTGATGGGGAAGAGACGGATAATAAATGCATTATGTTAACATGCTATCTTTCATGTTGGCTGTTTTATGTATATAAAGTTTTTTTTTCTTTTTTCATATACATTAGTATTGATGATAACATTAGCATTAACCTTTTGAATGCATATGGACATCTTTTGTTACATAATTCACATTGGTAACTTCATAGTTGCCCCCTTTGCTACTTGTGAGTCATTTGTTACTATGGTCATTGTTGAAGTAATATGTTTATTTTTATTATGGGCTGATGTCAACATATAATAACTGCATATATAATTGTGTGTGTGTGTGTGTGTGTGTGTGTGTGTGTGTGTGTGTGTGTGTGTTATTTAGCAACAGCCATACTTTTTACTCGCAACTCTATATGCGAGGCGATATTATATTTCACAATTTTAATAAAAAAAAGTTTATATAAGAGAAAATTGAGAAATGGAATAAAAGATAGAATAATACAAAACTGTATAGTTAAATTTAAATAGGGAACAAATTATCTCAAAAAAAGCATACATAATTTCATTAGCACAAGCGCGTAACTTGATTCCGAAACATCTACTCATAAACCATATTAAATGTTAACGCAAAGCACACTTAATGTGTACAAAAATTGAACAAATTTTATTTGATTATTATTCCCAAAATGATATCAATTTTGGCTGATTTTAATTAGTTATCCTTCTAAACGTTCACTAAAAATTCTTGCGATCTTTTAATGTTAATATTCTTAACGTTTACCACGTTTAAGGTAGAAATAGGCGGCCATACCGACATCCTTTTTGTCTCTATCATGATAACAATTGACAAATTATTTGTTATTCAATATTTATATCTATGCAGTTAATATTGCAGCCTTTAAAATAAAGCTTTAAATAGTAAGAAGCAAAACAAACAAATTAATAATACTATTTATTTAGTACGGATATTAATTGAACGGAATTCTGTTTTCGTGGTTTCATCAATATACGTATTTGATCTGAGCAGATATTGAGTAATAAAACACGTTTTCTAAATATTTCTCAATTATAATATTCCAAAAATATAACACCATTAGCCATTATTATTTATCAGAGCTTTTGTATTAGTATTATTCATTAAAGTGCTTGATTAAGCGAGGTCCATTGCGTTGTCTTGCTGGTTTTGAAAATTTTTAGAAGATCTAAATAATTTCACTATCGAGTTTTATCAAAATTTTAGTTTTATCCGCAGTAAATTGATTGAAATTATTAATGATCATTCAGAAATTCTTGGTTATTGAATACATTATACATTAAATGCATCATGTTTTTTTTTTCTTTTTATATGTAATAAAATTTTATTTTCAGACATTTATACATCCAATAATAGAGGCTAAACTCAAAGGTTCAAAATATTTACAACGTTGATTAGTTTTTGATGCGAGACTCTTTACTGCAATTTTATTACCTCTATTACAACATTTGTGTCTGCATTTGAACTCGTTATATCTCAAGTGCTTATCTGCGAAATGCAACGAGTACACGCCATATATTTGTCATATAACTAATCTTGTTTTATTTCTGGAAGTGTTTTATTTCTAGAACTAGCTAGTTGGTGAATTGTTTCATCATTTATCACTACAAGAGTCGTGTTTCATACAAGCAATAACATCATATATACTTTTTTTTTTCATTGAGGTTCTGTTTATGCGAACTTCTAAGACTTATTCTTCAGTTTAAGTTTTATTTAGCTATGTTCTATTTACTATAAAATAAATATTTAAGCTAGTTATTAAAGTTTTCAAGAAATTTAAACGTGAATTTTTTTTTCATTTGTATTTTAAATATTAATATTTTTTTTTTACTTTAATAATCAAGAATGTAAAGGTTCATGAGAGTTATTAGTCACACAAGTGTGGATAAGTAGGTATAATTTAGATCAATATTGATCTAAATTGGATATTGTTTATTCATCAATGCTATTTAATTTATTGCCACAATTTAAAGAAAGAAAAATGGTAAAAAGAAGATTTTAAACTGTATTCGGTTGCGTCTGTTGGTAATCGTATTTCAAAAGTCATGAATAACGAGGATTGTAGTTTTCGAAACTCACGTATCGGTGGTTTCAAGAATAGAGGTAAGTTAATTATTTGTGAGAAAGTTAAATTTATTTTCTCGCATTGATTAATTTACACGGCTTTTTTATTTTATGTAAATAATATGTTTTATTTTATTTTTTTTTATTATTATTTTTTTATTATCTATATTTCATTTGTATTTTTTATTATCTATATTTCATTTGTATTTTTTACTATCTATATTTCATGTGAATAAAGTAGAATTAATGTATTTCTTCTTTGTTATTAAGAAACTATTTTTCGATGAAAAAATTTATTACATTTTTTTTTAATTAAGTTAACGCGAATATAATTAACTATATTCTAAAAGAATATTCCTAAAAAAAGTGTATACTCGTAAATGATACTCATAAAAGTATACTCGGTATATCTAATGGAATATTAGTATTTGCTTAAAATTTTCGTATATAGATATATTTATTCTCGGCATAATTTTAAAAATAAAAATAACACATGTACGGTTTACTTGAAACTATATTGTAAAAGAATATTCATAAGAGTATACTAGTAAATAATGCTAATAAATAATAAAATAATCGTATATATATATATATATATTCATTTATTTTTGCCATAATTCTAAATATTTAAAACAGAATTATTGTATTTCTACTTTGTCTTCACAAAACTATTTTTCTAGGAAGAAATTTATTAGAAATGTTTTTAATTAAGTTAACACGTGTAAGGTTTACTTGAAACTATATTGTAAAAGAACATTCATAAAGGTGTCCTCGAAAATAATGCTCATAAAAGTATACACATTAAACTTAATGGAATACTAGAATTCGCTTATTTATTATTAGAATTCGAATACAAGAATTTGTTTAAAATATTCATACGCATATATATTTTGGCCTAATTGTAAAAATAAAAATAGAATTAATGTATTTATACTTTGTTTTCACAAAACTATTTGTCTAGGAAGAAATTTATTAGAAATTTTTTTTAACTAAGTTAGAACGTGTAAAGTCTACTTGAAACTATATTGTAAAAGGACCTTCATAAAAGTGTACTCTCAAATAATGCTCATAAAACCATACACATTAAACTTAATGGAATACTAGAATTCGCTTAAAATATTCGTATAATTTATTTTTTTTGGCATAGTTCTAAAAATAAAAATATATCTTTATTTTGTCGATAATTATTTGTATAGTATGAAGGTAATAAATATATTAAAGCATTATTAGCATTATTATTATGCATAATTATTAATAATATTATTAAAATTAATTTATTATATCATGTTATAATAATAATATTATTATAGTTACCTTACATCCAAATTAACAAATAAATTATAGTTTATCAGAAATTAGAAAACATTGAAAAAACAAAATTTCTAAAATTTAAATGTGTATTTATTTTTTTAATAACCTGAGCTTAATCCTCATCCGTGCTATCATTATAAACTGAAAATCTCCGATCTGTTTTAAAAAAAAATAATAAATACTACCAATCATATTATATTACAAAGTAAAATTGAGATTTAAAGAACTGCGTCCATTAAAAAGATAAAGGCATGCATTTGTTGAGGATGATTTGCCATTTGCTGATGTAATTTAATACAAGGTGATTGAAAACATCGAGCGAACTATGTAAAAAAAATTTAATGCAAACTCTAATGATTCATACTTTAAACATAAACTAATTTGAAATTGAAATTAGTCGTACAAAATTTTGTCATTTTTATTTTTTAATCTTCATATTAGGTTTCAAAATATGATCACGTTCCCAGATTACATGTACGAATACTTTTTAAACAAATGTGAGGATTTGTCTGCTTTAATATTATGTGGATTGTTCACATAAACATGTGCTTTTTGAACATATTCATAGAAAGGAATCTGAGGACAGGAATCTTTTCACTCTGGTTTACGTAGTTTAGTCAGCAAAATGATGTGTGAGAAAAGACATTAATTTCATCATTTCGTGTCATCTCATTAGTTAATTTCTTTCTTACTGAAAACGTGTGAACACACACTTAGCTTATATGAAACCGAGTTTCATCAATATGGTGGTGACTGCAACATATCATTTACTCATTTAGTCCATTTTGACAGACTCTGAACAGATAGGCAGCAATATCATTTCTTATCATGAAAGATTCCACTTTATCAAAGTCTGGTTACGAAGTGAAAAATCGTTGTTTTAACCCTTCATGAGCATTTGAAGCAATGTCCAACAACTTTTCTGTTTGAGAAGTAATGTCATTCAAAAACATTTCTGCTCAGGTAAAACATGTCTCGATATGCACCAAATAAAGCACTATCAAAACTAACAGCATAAATTGCAATCAAACTTTCAAACCAGGTATTAAATGTGACAACACAGCTGTGTCATTTATTGTAATGTTTTACGAAAATTACTTTTCGATCAACTTATTTATTCTCATTCTATGATGTAAATAAATTTTCATTAATTGTTTCAGCATTTCAAACCAGATACATTTTAACTCTGCTGGGCTTCTTTGGCTTCTTCTGTGTGTATGCCTTGCGCGTCAACCTCAATGTGGCCATGGTTGCCATGGTCGATCAACCACGAGTACAGGATGTCCCTAGCTACGAAGGCACCGAGGTGGCTTGTCCTGATCTGGTTAAATATCCCCACAATCAAAACAGTTCTATTCAGAACATGCGATCCACAGTAAGTAGTTGATAAATTCTAAATACTTTTTAATATGCATGGTTTTTTTATGATGTAAAATTTGTATTTATCAACATGTTTATTAAAACTATATATCATACTATTGCAAAAGAAGTGACACAAATCAAACATTTGTCCCCTCGCCTTTATCTTAATAGCTACTTTGCAAGCTACTTTGGATGAAGAGTGATTATTAGAGATGAAGAGTGATATTAATGACGAAATCATTAAAACTGTGTTTATTTGTTAAGAAACGTTTGATGTTATCGAATTTTGTATGTACTTAGTTTTAAAACTAAATTTTATTAGTAGTTTTATTTAGTTCATTTTGTTATAGTTATTAATTTATTATATTTATATATACTTTATAGTAGATTTAATACTAAATTATACCCAAATTTTGCTACTTGAATTGAAATAAATACAAAATGCATCATTCTGTTATTGTAGTGTTTAGGTTAAACCGGAATTCTGAAAACATAATTTAGATATAACACAATGTAAGTGGCAATATTATGTGAATTATTTCCAATTTCGCATAATATGGTGTTCAGTTCAACACTGTACACTTTAAAAGTATATATACCAATTATCTTTAATGGATTTAAGAATTTTATATTAAAAAACAATACTTTCTGATAAATATGTTTAAGTTTGATTCGTGGAATCATGCAGGAGTACGCAAGTTAGAATCCTTTGGTGGTGTGTATTGCAGTCATTGTCTTCAGAAATAAATCGGTGGAGGTCATGACAGAGTATTCAGACTGCTGATTGGGAAGTTTCTCAGATTTTCTCTCATAACTTTTTTCTACACGACACAGTTACACCTGAAAATCCTCATAAAAGGCTTGTTTACTCATTTCCGGCGGTGGATGGTTCAGGAGTTTTATAGTAAAAGAATAATAATAATAATTTGATGATAATTTGATGATAAAAAACAAATACACAATATTAATATATATATATTTTTTTACAGTTGAAGGGTGAATTCGACTGGGATTCCAACATGCAAGGTCTTGTTCTAGGCTCCTTCTACTTCGGGTATGTCGTCACTCAAATCCCCGGAGGCATGGCCGCCGAGAAATACGGAGCCAAGTGGCTGTTCGGCATCGGGATCCTCATCACTTCCATTTTCTCTCTGCTGACCCCAGTGTGCGCAAGGTGGAGCGTCTGGGCTCTGATCGCAGCCAGGGCTATTGAAGGTTTGGGAGAGGTATTTTATTTGTAAATTTTTATTACCACAGAATACACATACAGGGTGTTTCAGCAACATTTTTATAAATTTTCAGAAAGGCTAGGATGTACCCGGATGACTCAGAATCACATGGTAATAATGTATCTGAAATACAATAGCTATGCTGATCCAGATACGATAGATGATGTTGCACAGGCTCAGGAACGTTGTCGTAGGGATCTTCATTTCACATACTGACAATGGTAATAGGATGACACGTGATATAAATGCGCAACTCTGGAATATGCATCTAGCTTACGGGCTTTGGAGTATACATAAGTGATCCGCATTGAACTCGTATGTAGACGATATCCGATGAGGGGTACTTATAATCATAGACTCTCTGGAGGCCTCCATCAGCAGTTATATGCAAGAGGCTCTTTCCAAAGAACTGTCATTAATTATGAGCGAATGGTACGAATTTCGGATACACTAAGGATTCGGATTTCACTAAGTCTGATACAGAACTATCTAAATACAAATACATTGCCTATAACGCACCATACTCTGATGTTCCGTTATAACTCTTGGAGAATTGTGCATGAATTGACCTAGTTGCTGTTTACCTATTACCCTCTGGTTCATATACCGTTAAATCTCCATCATCACAATTAATCGTTCATCATTGTTACGTCGAAACCCAACTTCTCCCGCCTGGGGGAGGTCAACGCCCTATGCCCGGAAAACATCCTGTTTGTGGGGGTGTCTGGCAGGGGGTGAGGGCCAGGGAGAGAAAGAAGGAATGTAAGTAAAACGAGTTGAAACTTAGCGACCGAAGGAAAAGGTTGGTGTTAGCGGTCCATCCATGAGTTGCGGTGGCTGCATAATTCATAGAGTTCAACCCCAGCGACCATCAAGAAAGGTTGCTTGTGGCAGTCCATCCATGAGCGCGATGACTGCATAAATAATTGAGTGTAACCCTCAAGAAAGGTTATGTGGGCAGTTCCATCTTCGAGTTTGATGACTGCCAAAAATAAAGGAGTTTTATTTACATACAGTCCACTGTGTCGAGTATTATTTCCATTAACTGAGTATGTGTCATTTTTGGAATTTGTTTCTTGAGTCCGAGCTATCGAACAATCATAAAAAAATCATCATTGTGTTGAAAAAGAATTGAATTTTGTGTACTACTTTATTGGAAACAAATATTTTTTTTTATATTTACCAAATTTAATAAACTTTAATTTGCAAGTTATATTAAAAACATAATAATAATATTATTTACTTAACATCATATAAAAATTTTACCTTAAATATATAACAAAAAATATCCTATACAAAATTACTTATGAAAAATTCGAAGTAGTCCACATTATAAACATATGATTTAAGCGGATTTTTTTTCACCATGTAGGGTCTACATAAGATTTTAAAATGATCAATAATACTTTCCTAATTACACATTTGCTGCGAAAAAAATTAATTACCTTGATTTACTAGTATTCACATAATAATCAAAATTTCATGTGAGAACAAATGTGACATATGATCGTGTTAGGATTATGGTCGATAGTCAGGATATAAAGAATTAGTTATTAAGGATACAAGTGAATTCATGTTTAAAAAATTGTACTATTAAAAAAAATAAAAGTTCATCTAGTTCATACTTTACTTTTATACAAAAATTCAATTTTAGGAATTGCATATTAATAAATAGAATGCTTTTACTCTGAATGAATATTTGCTTTGTATTTTTCATAACTAGGGAGTGACGTATCCTGCAATGCATGCTTTGATAGGTCGCTGGGCACCTAGACAAGAAAGGTGTCTTCTATCCACAATCATTTACAATGGCAGTGCCATCGGTACTGTTGTATCTCTTGCGGTATCTGGGGCACTTTGCGAAACCAGTTTCTTAGGGGGATGGCCCTCAGCGTTTTATGTATTTGGTAAGTAATAAGCAATTGTTACTTTTACTTTATTTCTAAGTTTTCCCAATTGAATTTTCGTGTAAGTAGAATACTTTTAAATTACATTTTTTTTTTATCAATTACTATGTTATTTCCTAAGATGAACTGCAGTCATGGTTAGGACGTTATTGTAGACTGACAGCCACAGGTCGCGTTTATGGCTAACTGGTCGTACTGCCAGAACATTTATGGCTTTAAACCATCAGAACATTTGTGGTATAGTTAAAAAATAAAGTCATCCGATAACATCAAACATTTCTTAAAATGTTTGGATGTTAAAATGTTTCTTAAAATGTTTGGATGTTAAAATGTTTCTTAAAATGTTTGGATGTTAAAATGTTTCTTAAAATGTTTGGATGTTAAAATGTTTCTTAAAATGTTTGGATGTTAAAATGTTTCTTAAAATGTTTGGATGTTAAAATGTTTCTTAAAATATTTGGATGTAAATGTCTTTGAAATATGAGACATTATTAATGTTGCAGTTTAAGCACATTTAATACTCAAGTTCATGCTGTAATAAAATCAAAGGCATTGTCACCAAGTATTAAAATCTACATAACCATTGCATATCATGATGAAATACTTTTTTTTCGGAACTATTTCAACGTATATTAATTTTTAGGGAATGCCTCAAATGCTTGATCGAAGTTGACTCAAATAATAACAGATGATCAAAAAAATATAAATTGTATATTTTACGGACATACGATAGAATCAAATTTTTCAAATTCTAACATGCATGTTTACGATTATACTATGGAATCAAATGTAGGATAGAACATCAGTCATTTATTTCAGATGAGTACAACATTTTGTACTTAACAAGAAAGGAAAATATAAAAGTTAGATTACAAGAATGTTATAAATCAAAGCAAAAAAGGGCATGTAACGTAATTGAATGGCTTAATACAGAAACTACTTTTGCGATATTTTTTTAGTTAATAAACCAAAAAAAAACCTTTCAATTCATTAAATAAAAACCCAAAATGAAATTTTTCAATGTAATCTCTTTTTTGCAAGTAAATGATCTAAAGAACTCAAACTTTTGGTAGAATATAAATCGTATATTAGTGATATGCTAGTATATCGGTGATAGTATCGTATATTAGGGATATACTAGTATATCAGTGATAGTATCGTATATTAGGGATAGTATGATAGAATTATAAGATTATATAAAGCATACCAAATAATTTACGGATATGATACACATTCAAATTTTCTATCGGAATACGCTACATTACATGCAGAAGATATTACAATACCATGTAGCTATTCAAAATGAAAATTGAGTATCAAAACAGAATAAGAAAAACATTTAATGAAGAATAGCTTTTGTTTATAATTTTACCAAAATTAATTCAATAAGAAACTTCAATATTAATCTATTATTAATAAACTGTTTTAATAGATTATAAAAAAATAATTTACAGATTTTATTTTTATTTATTAAATAATATAGTGATATGTATCATTTTTTACAGTTTATTGAATAAATTTATTCATTTTTATAACAGGATTGCTAGGATGCTTGTGGTTTCTGTTATGGATAACTCTAGTCTATGACACTCCGCACAGTCATCCTCATATTACTGAAGAGGAATTGCTGTTCATCCAACTTGGTCAGGAGGAAATGCAAGATCATGTAATCGATTATTTACATATAAGATTATTATCGATTATTTATACATTTCTCATCTTGTTATTAGCAGTTAAATATTTATCCTTTTATGAATCTTATTTTCAATTCCTTTAAGCATGTATCATTTTAATTCACTATATATATATATATATCAGTATTTTTTTAATTTAACCCGAAACTTTTCAAATATTTTTACATATTGCTTGAAGGATAACATACCCAAGTTGATATGAAAACTAATACTATTTAGTATAATTTCAAGTTTTTAGCAAATTTTTAACATAGTTACAATCTATCTAACTAAAAAAATAGCATATTTAGCTATTTTTCCCCAAGAAAACGTTTTACATCGCCATTAAAATAGGCTTTAAGTCCTCTTTAAAATAGGCCGCCTGATGGCCAATTGGCTAGCGCTCTGACCTTAAGTACCCAGGCTTCAGGTTCCAATCCTGGCTGTGGCATGAATGCTTGTTAGTGGCTCGGAATCTACATTAAATTGTACATAAAAATCAACTTACGCCTGTTTTCTGTAAAAATCCAACTTACTATACTTTGCAAAATAAAAACATTCTATCAAAATCCTATATCACATAGAATGATATGATAATAGGATCAAATATCAAATAATAGGATCAAATATATGTGATGATAGGATCAAAAATATCTTATCTTCCTATCCTGACGTGGAGTTGAAAAAAGTTTAAAATTTATATTTCCCACTTTTAAGAAGGAAAGCATGATCATCATTTAATTAGTCTGTATATTTTCCACGCTTATTCATTTTTCACAAAAATAAAATATGCGACATTCTTGTGTCTTTTATAAGATTACTTTAAATACACTTTTCAATAAAGTAAACAACAAACAATTAGCAAATAAAGCATTTTTAAAATTTTGTTTTTAAGTGATTTTTAACTGTTTCACTTAATGTGGTATTTTTTTAATGATATGAATCCTTGAAAAATACAAATATGCGTTTCTTTTTTTTTTTTTACAGAACGTGCCAATACCATGGAAATCCATATTCAAATCTCCACCGGTATGGGCATTGATTGTTACACATTTTGGACAAAATTGGGGATTTTATACTTTGCTAACTGATATGCCAACATATTTGTCTAACGTTCTTCATTTCAATGTTGAAAAAGTAAGTATATTAACTTATTAATATAAATACACTGAAGTGACAAAAGTCATGGGATAGCAATATGCAAATTTTCAGATGGCAGTAGCATCGCGTAGAACAGGTATAAATGCGCAATGCTTTCGCAGAGCTTTCATTTCTGTTCAAGTTATTCATGTGAAGAGGTTTTGACGTGATGATGACCGCACGACAGGAATTAACAGACTTTGAACGCGGAATGTTAGTTGGAGCTAGACGCATGGGTCATGCCATTTCGGAAATCGTTAGGGAATTCAACATTCCCTGTGTCAAGAGTGTGCCGAGAGTATGAAATTTCAGGCATAACATCCCACCATGGACAGCGCAGTGGTCGACCGCCTGCACTTAACGACCGAGACCGGCGACGTCTGCAAAGAGTCGTAAATTCTAACAGACAAGTAACACTGCGTCAAATAACCACAGAAATCAATGTGGGACGTACAAGGGACTTGTCTGTTAGAACTGTGCGGAGAAATTTGGCTTTCTTGGGCTATTCCAGCAGAAGACCGACTCGAGTGCCTTTACTGACAGAACGACATCGCTTGCAGCGACTCTCGTGGGCACGTGAGCATATCGGTTGGTCCCTAGATGAATGGAAAACCGTGGCCTGGTCCAATGAGTCACGATTTCAGTTGGTAAGAGCTGATGGTAGGGTTCGATTGTGGCGCAGACCCCACGAAGCCATGGACCCAAACTGTCAGCAAGGCACTGTTCAAGTTGGTAGTGGCTCCGTAATGGTGTGGGCTGTTTTTTCATGGCATGGACTTGGTCCTCTGATGCGACTGGACCGAACATTGACTAGAAATGCTTATGTTCAGCTACTTGGAGATCACTTGCAGCCATTCATGGACTTCATGTACCCAAACAACGATGGGATTTTTATGGATGACAATGCGCCATGTCACCGGGCCACAACTGTTCGCGATTGGTTTGAAGAACATTCTGGACAATTCCAACGAATGATCTGGCCACCTAGATCGCCCGACATGAATCCCATCGAGCATTTATGGGGCATCATCGAGAGGTCTGTTCGTGCCCAAAATCCTGCACCATCAACGCTTTCACAATTATGGACGTCTATCGAGACAGCATGGCTCAATATTCCTGCAGAAGACTTCCAACAACTTGTTGAGTCCATGCCACGTCGAGTTGCTGCACTTCGCCGGGCGAAAGGAGGGCCGACACGATATTAAGAGGTATCCCATGACTTTTGTCACTTCAGTGTATTATTTACGTTTAAAAATCAGAAAATAGGTTTCAACGTAATAAAGCGTTTTAATTTAAACTAACAATGAAAATCAATCATGAAACATTCGTGTCACATTATAAGTTAAATTCTTTTAATTTAATTTTTACCTTCTTTAAAGTTCAATTGTTGCATAAAATATGTTTTTTAGAAGGCTCTGCTGATTAATTTATTCAAAAATGAGATGCAATTAATTTTATAGTGTAACCGTGCTTCCTCCTACACATTGGCAAGAGCGTTCTCCTTTCATGTTCAGGGGAAATTTTCTGTAGACCTACAGAGTACAGTGCAACCACGTGGTTCTGCTGAGAAACTTTAGTTTCTCTAATCTCGGCAGAGAGTTTAGTTTCTCTAATCTCTCTCTTTAGTTTCTCTATTCAGCGCATTAGTTGTTCTACAGTCTCTCACCTGGAGAGGAAGCATATTTCGCGCATCTTGCGCATAGCTGAGTTTCGGATTTTAGGCTTATAAGTGTCGATTCGTGTTAATTGTATGTATGCGGTGCTTGTGCGTGTGTCAATAAAGCTGCGAGTTCTCCAACCTGTGCTTCAAGTATCTCGACCCAACCACAACCAGTTACAATCTCGTTGTCCAACCTGCACCCTACAATCAAAAAAAGAAAAAAAAAGTTATATTTATAAACATGAGAAGCCCAATTTTATTCACCCAATGCTTTTCTACTGGTAATCCCGAAAAAATGTGATTATTAATTTTCCAGATAATAAAACTATTTATTTATGATATAAATTGCAAAACGTTATACAAAACGATACAAAATATTATTGTTGCTATAACATTGACGGCTATATGATCTTATTCATGTATGTATTTATGTATTATCATCATTCAATATATTTAATCATTGAAAATGTTTAATAAATTTATTAATTATGAAATCACAAAAATTTCTTTTTACTTATACGAATTCGATTAAATTTTTAACATTAATTGATATTATTATTCTATAAGTGTATTTATTTGTTTTTATTGTTTCATCAAATTATCTTAAAAATAATTTTTAAAAATTTCAAAATGGTGTGTTTATTTTTTTTTATTGTATATCTACATATAGTTGTTGTTTCTTTATATTTTTTAGAATGGTGTCATATCAGCCCTTCCTAACTTAATTGAAGCCTTCGTTGCCGTCATTGCAAGTTGGGTGGCAGATAAATTACTTGCTCGAAAAAAACTTAAAATTACAACTATACGTAAAATAATGAATTCCATTGGTAAGTTGAGTGAATTCAATGAAATAATTCAATAAATATTAAATAATGAATTCCATCTTTTATTGTTTATCCCTTTCTTTCTTTGTTTATCCCTTTCTTTTATTACCATATCTATTTCATGTATTTATTATTTATCTCCTGAAATTTCTTTATTTAATACGAATTCCTCAAAAAAAGGTCATTGATTTAATACTTAAAAATGAAAATTAACAGTTTTGTTTTAATATAAAAATCGCAATGTTTCTAATAATATCTAGAACGTTGCAATAGCCGACTCGTGGCAACGTGAGCCAATGGTGATCATTAGGGCTGAGGTTCAATACGCTAGCGGCTTTGTTGTAGGCACTGTTCCAAAACACGAGGAGATTCGATGCCGTTTGAGATTTGCAACATATTGCCTCGTTAGTTGGATTACCTGATGGGAGTTTTCCAGGTTTTCTCCCAAACGATACGCAATATTTAATGTGGGGGTAGTTGCACCTAAAAATCCTCGCGGAAGACACTACCCTCTTTTTTCAACGACTCGAAGCCAAGTCAGACTTCTAACTAAGGGTACCCCATCACAACAATGAAACTGTCTTACATTAATGAAACTGCCCTTCCTTCCCTCCTTCCATGAGAATATACGGCTTCTTGGACTTGGTCTAGATGCTGCTGTCGATCAAATGGGATAAGAAACAACACGTTTCAATAGAAGCTTACATCATATTATCTACGTCAAATTACATATACCTACGTCATATTACAAACAATCAAACTATAAACCATCTCATCATCATGATTGGCACAACAGCCCCATGGAGGGTCAAGGCCGTCTGCCTATTGGCAGATTTCGAAACCTGGGATGTCTTCTTTTTAAGGGGTAGGGTTGTCAGCCCTACAAAAACCATCTAGGTAAATTAATTTTTTCACTCAAATCGAGAATACTCAGACAACCTCCAGAGGGCCATATATGATCTCCTGTTAATTTTCTAGTGGTTCGACTCACTATATATTATTTTTAACTTTAATTAACATTCACACAATATGTTCATATTTTTAAAAATTGCAAAATTATGCAATGATTTTTTTCATTGCACTATAAAAATCGAACCAGACAATTGTTTATTCATTACAATACCAGGCATCAAATTAAACTTCATATTTACTTATTAATATTTTTACTTGTAGCAATACATAAAATAAATTATTCTTTTATCTTTCATGGTCAACTTTTACTGCTGGCCACTGATAAAATACAGACCTTGTTCTAAATACGTTTGTGGAGTCCTTGGTTTAAATGTTGTAGATTCATAAACTTTTCAACATATACAATGTTTTTGATAAATCTCTAGTAAAAAAATCTAGGAAACAAATAATAGGAGACAGAAGTGTTGTAATTTCTGAATCCAGTCAACCTAAAGGCAACATTAATGTTTGGGTATGTGACAAGCTTTAATATGCTTTGTTCAAAAAGAAGAGGTGAGCTTATATTGAAACGTACTGTACTTGCATAATAACGGCATGTCTGCGATTCATAGCTTGTAGTGATCTCAGGCAGTATTAATATCAACGGTTGATCGTTCATACTAACATTTTCCGCTAAATAGCATTCAAACAATTTTTATATTTCGAAAATTCTACAACTAACATTTCACACCCGAAAAATCAAAGGAACATATCAAGAAAAAATTCAAGGAAACAAATAAAAGTGGACAAAAATGCTGTAATTTCAGAATCCAGTCAACCTAAAGGCAAGATTAATGTTTGGGTATGTGATAAGCAATACTACACTTTGCCCAAAAAGAAGAGGTGAGCTTATATTAAAACGTACTGATACTTGCATATTATTTGTATGACAGCGATTGATAGCTCGTAAAGCAGTATTAATATCAAAGGTTGATTGCTCATATTAGCATTTTCTGCTAAATAACATCTACAATTAACATTTTCCACCCAAAACAAAAGTTTATTAGCATTCGTCCGTGGCATCGTTCCAATGAAAATTTTCCATATGAACAACATTCAACATTTACATTTCAAACCTTTTCTGCAATGAGCCTTATATGCTAAACATTTTCCACCCGAAATAAAACTTGACATTCGTTAATGGCATGCACTAATAACAGTGGCAACAATTCCATTGCTGGCATGCGGTTAATATCTGATTACTGGCGTACTAGATATTGTTAGAAACTTAGTGCCTTCTATGATAAATGTCAAAATAAAGCAGTTTTCAATTTCCCTTAACTTTAAAGTCATATCATCATTGAATTAAATGATCAAAAATAAATATTATAAATTATTTTTTTTTCCCTATGAAACTTTTAATTTCTCATTTCAGCTCTCTATGTACCCGGTTTATGCGTGCTTCCTATAGCTTTTATCGGTTGTGAGCCGATAGTCATCGTTGTGTTGCTGTCATTAGCTGTGAGCATAAATGGCTTCATCTATTCTGGATTTAATGTCATACATGTGGATATGTGTCCCGAATTCGCAGGTTAGAATTATATGTTAATGTAATGAGTGTTATTCGCAGGTTAGAATTATGTGTTAATGTTATGAATGTTATTCGCAGGTTAGAATTATACATATATATGAAATTCTCATTCACTGCAAAGTATCACAAGTTACTTTTTTCCGATTATCTAACTATTTTTTTATTACAGGTACCCTTATGGGAATCACAAACTGCATCGCCAATCTTCCTGGTTTCTTGGCGCCATCTTTTGTTGGTTGGATAGTTGAAGATGGGGTAAGTTTTCCCTTAACTACTTTTGCTGCATCAGAAAACGTGATATTTTTATATTGCTATGAGTATTTGATCTGAAATTTAAATTAAATAATAAAGAATTACTTAAATTTAATAATATAATAATAATAAAGACAGAAATATGTGTCTGACGATAATGATAATGAACACGATAAATCAAAGGAGATTAAGTATATTAATTGAAGTAATTTTCGTTTTAAAACCAATCTAGACTTAGTTGCCATGGTATCAACTTCTTTGTCGTAATTCGTAGTGGGGTTTTGCCACTTTTGTTTCGAAGTAAAGCATAAATGAATACAGCTTTTAAAATAAAATACCATATATTATTTTTTGAACCTAAAAACAGTTTACCACGTTAAGATGGAAATTTTTATCTAAGGACTCATACTTTTACATTTAATAAAAAATTCCAATCTTTGAAATTTCTTCGTAGCATCCAGTCAGGAAAAGATATCTAGAATCTTACCTCAACCTATATCATATCTTAAAAGTAAACTAGTATATCTTATAAAATTAAACACATGTTCGAGGAACATATAATAATGTTTTACATTCCTTTTGCAAAGCAATATGTGTCAATCTACACTTGACAAATTAAAACGAAGTTGAGGCCTGATGGCCAATTGGCTAGCGCTCTGGTCTTTAGTATCACAGGCTTCAGGTTCAAATTATGGCAGTGGCATGGATGTTTGTTAGTGGTTCGGAATCCACTTTAAACTGTAGGTCCCATTTTAATTAGCCCAAAGTGTGCACAAAATGACCATTGAGCGACAAACCAAACCAAACCTTCCCCAGAGACGTACCTGGGGGTTCGCGCCTTCCTCCTCTCCTTCAGTGAAAAGGCATTCCATCCTACAGGTTTATCCTGTTCATCTATGACACAGATGGGCATGATAATAGGCAGTCTAATTAGCTCAAAGTGTACACAAAATGATCGTCGTCCGACAAACCAAACAATAGTATTACAGTTAGATACTACACCATAACTTCCACAACGAAAAAATACTAAAAACGATTTCAGTACTAACATAATTTCCATAAAATCTATTGGACTTTCATAAATGCAAATTTTGCTCAACAACTAATTTTCGTTCTACTTATCTAATTTGAATTCATATTACAATTTATCTGTCTTTTTTCATCCTCTTTTCAGCACACTTTACAAAACTGGGGGAAAGTTTTCATAACAACATCTGTCATTTTTTTCATCAGTGGTACAGTCTTCAATCTCTTCTGTACCGCAGAACTCCAACCATGGGCGACGAATCCTCAGTCTATGAATGAACCTTCTAATGCCGTGGAAATGGCACATAATCCATCCAAACCTCGTGATTCTCAAAATGAACTTAGTAAAGAAATGCTATGATGAACAATTTTGTTATGATCTTTTAAATAAAAAACATCGTTTTAAATAAGAATTAATATATTTCTGTGATATATTTTCGACAGAAGTTTTGAATATACCATTAAATACTGAAAATCAAAGTACTCCAATAATGTTATACAGCTGATTGAATTCGGTAGTTTTACTAAGTTAAGGAATACAGTTTTGTGAATCCTTTTTACTGTATGCGATTTAAATGGAAAAATTAAATACGTTTTTTAATTATTGTTTACACAAAATTTTGTAATTCCCTATGCATTCTTCTAAATTATTAAATAATAAGTATCCTAATTAATCATTCTAATTAATCATTCTAATTAATTATTCTAATTAATCTTTAATTATTTTAACTCTTCAACACAATCTCTGAGATGTATTTATAAAAGAAACTTTGTCTATTAAATTTAGAAATCCTATATTTGAGAAGCGTATGTGACGTCATTCTTTGATCAGTTTAAGTATGTACAATAAATGTTTGCTGTACTTTCCGTTACTATTAAATATATCTCATATTTTTCCCAATCGAATGCTTATATTTCTGTACGTTTGATTATGAACCACTTAACTTTTCCACAATATAATGGGAATTTCCTTTAATAAGTCAGCGTAATTTGTTGCTGGAAAATCTCGCAGTTTCGAATAAACGGCATCAGGAGTAGTATCCCTCATCCATTCCTTCAAATTTTTAAATGGAACTTTCTGCCTTTAACGTTACTACTATATAACGTCTCCATTATAACAGGAAATATCTTTAATAAGTCAACTAATTTGTTGGAGGACAGTCTTGCAATTTGGAATAAACAGCATCAGGAACTGTATCCACCATCCAATCCTTCAAATGGTAAATGGAACTTTCTGCCTTTAACGTTACTAAATATATTTCCATGCATTTTTTCGCAATTGAATGCTTGTATTTCTCTGTACGTTTGATTCATGAATCAATTTAACTTGTTTACATTATAACGGGAAATCCCTTTAATAAGTCAACGTTACTTTTTGGTGGGCACAATTTCGAATAAACAGCATCAGGATGGGTATCCTTCATCCAGTTCTTCAAATTGTAAGATGCAACTATTTTTAACGTTTAAAAAATAAACGTTAACGTTGCTAAATATATAATCTTTAACGTTACTAAATATAGAGGCTCGTACCCGATTTAGATATGGGCGAAAGTAAATATAAGAATGAAAAATTGGCTTGGTGTGTTTTCAAAGTTGTTAAGTACTTCGTTGACTCCAAGTTCGTCGGTATAAAAAAAAGATCAGTAATCAGAATGGCATTATTTACTGTTGGGGTTTTTTTTTTTTTTTTCTTTCTTTTTTCCCCTGTTATGTAAGATTTTATGCACAGTAAGGTATGATTATATAATATTTAAAAAGAATTTCGAGTTATTACAACAAATTGACACTCTTAGCAATATAGCATAATTCACTACGTTACACAACAAATGTGTTATGAAAGAGACAGTACAGATGTATTGATGATGTAGACAAATTTTATAGAACTAACATATATATAAATAAAATGAAAATTTCTGCTCAAAATGTCATTTTGGTTATTTCGTAAAATTTTTTTAACAAAAATGATTTGATATCCATATGTATGGGAGTGTTTGTTTCCGGAAAGTATGTTATTTTTTAAATTGTTTCTTTTTATTTCAAACTGAAACTAATTTGTTGCTGTAATATTTTTATTATACTATTAAAAGTGTTTTATTTATGATTTATCTTTGTTTTTGTACGCATTATGGAAATTCATCTATAAAATGATGTCACTGTTTATACTCTAGAGTTATGTTATTATGCAATTTTCAATTTATTTATCATATATATATATATAGTGTATAAAAGTTCCTACATGGTAAAATATTTTGAATTTATTTTACTCTGGAAAAGGAAAATTAAATTTTAAAAAAAAGTATTTATAAAAAAAATTAGATATTTTTAGAGTCATAATTTTAATTATTAAAATTTCAAGAACGATCGAGAAATTTAAAGACCAAAGTTTTCTTTTACAATAAATAAAATATATATTCAATCCTTACGGGACAGTTAGGAAAGTTAAGGTGTGGAAAAATAAGTCTGGTCAACAGATGCAGTTACAGTATTTATGTAGAACTATAGAATACAATAGCGATTTACCTAATTTTATTTCCATTAAATTAGAAGATTTAGCTAATAAGTTATTTTACTGACAAATTGAATTCATTATATTAACATTTCTGTGATTAAATATTATTTGTTAAACTTTGAAAATTTTATTTTCAAGTGGATATATTTCGTTTTATCTTTAACACATTTGAAGAAAAAAACAGTACTACTCTAATTTCTTCATATTATGAAATCATTATATCTTCAAATATTTTTTGTCTATATTTATAAAATAAATAAAGATAAGGTTTTTTTATATTTGAACAGATTTTGTAATTGAGCAAAATGAGATTGAACAAACGTCAATCTCAAGTATAAAGAGCAGGTTTATTAAGTTTACAGAAGTCGTTCTGATATTCTATTAACACAACACGTATAACGCACATCTGTGTATTGTAAATAATAACAGAGTTTCTTAAACTGTTTTTTATTTTCCTTGGGATATAAATAGTTTTATTTTAGGTTTCTGGCCAGACAACATTTCTGGTTTAACCCAGTATGTTTAGGTTGCCAATCACTTTTAATGTCCGTAAGTTTTACTGATTTTTTTTTTTTTTCTTTTTGTAATGTTAATAATTTTATAACATTACCAAACTGATATGACTTGGAGTTTCCGCCTTCAATTAACAAACTTTTTTCCCTTAACACCATTAAACACATAACTTCATTATTTGAGATATGATGTCTAATATAATATTTACGTTACTATTAACATTTTAGCTTTAGTTAATATTTTAACATAAAGAAGATTAAAAAAAATAGTTTTGCATTAAATATGGTTAAAAAACGATATGATAAAAGAACCATAAGTTAAGGGGGAAAAAAACATGAAACAAAACAGATGAAACTAATTCGCAAAAATCTAGAAGTAAATGTTTTTCTTTCACCAAATATAAAGGCAAATAAAATATACTTCTTAAATACAAATATTATGTATGAGACCATGGAATATTATATCTGTACAAATATTATGTGCGTTCTATAAGCAAATAAGAACGCCGCATGCAAATGTTTACTTTGTTTCTTTATTGAAAAATAATTAAAAATCAAGTTAAATAAAAAGATTTTAAAACGTTGAAAATAAATTTTTACTAATGTTATACAGTAACATTTAAAATGAATAAGAAAAATTAGTAAACGATCATATTAAATATTTACCATTTTAATTTTAAAAACATCTCAAAAAACAAACATAAATAAAATTCTCTATTATTTACACACAAACATTTTCATATACTAATTTAATAAATTTAAAGATTTAAAGCAGAGGATATTCCAATTAGTTGATTTCAATTTAATTTCTCTCTCCTAATTCATTTTATTTAAAAATTTGTCAGTTTTTTTCTTACTGGAATAGCACTAACTCGGACGTGGCGCCATCCAGCGGTTATCAAGAGAACAAAAAGAACTGTGAATCGAACAATACCGTAATAATTACATGTATTGCTTTCATATGTACACTACTTGCAGAATATATGGTATACACTGCTTTCAGAATTAGTTCAATATTAAATAATTACTTTAATCTTTTGAGGCATCGAGTAACGGATACTTAATTATACTAACAGCTTTTATTAAATCTCCTTGCTTTAACTATTTCAATAGTTGAAGATGTTGTATTGCCTTTAACGTCTTAAACTAATTTTTAATATAAATTTGTGTTGTTGTTGTTGTTGCTTATCCCCTTGATTTAGAATCCTAAACCAAGTCAAGTAGATCATGCTGCATCAATAGATCGTAAACTGTCCTCCCCTCATTCAACAGTTGTCTCACAGAGGCACCAATACAATCTATGAGATGAGAGGGAGACGCGATGGTCGAACAATGACAAAGGGTATATGTCTTCTCGTCTCCATTGAAGGTCAAACTCTTAATGTGGCCAGTCCTTAGTTTAGCTAAAGCCGTTTGAGCAGGTTTAGGACAGGAGCACTGCATGGACATACCAGGATATTTAGCGGCGTACCATGCATGAATTGGTGGCGACCTCCAAGAGGTATTCACTCTGGCTAAAGTCATGGAATGAACCTCTGAAGCTAACAGATTGGAAGAAGAAGCTTTGGGAAGTTCGCAACCTTCCCTAGCGAGCAGATCAGCAATTTCATTTCCGTAGATGCCCACATGGGAGGGAATCCACTGCAAGCACACCGATCCGATCTGGTCCAAAACAGCTAGTTTAGAAACTATATCCTGCCCCAATTTGTCCAAGATGCTTGGCCAATCTTTCAAATACTGTATTGAGCTCTTACTATCAGTCAGAATCCAAACATCAGGTACTTTAAAGTCTAAAGCTAGGTTCAGAGCTTCGCTTATAGCAGTTAATTCTGAGCGGAATACTGAGCTGTGATCCGGGTTTCTAAAACGATATCTAAATTCTCCTGTACTTGTCTTCATAAAAATTCCGCTACCTGTTCTCCCAGAGTCAGATTTGCTTCCATCAGTGTAAATAACCAGGGCCCGAGGAGAAATGTTATTGATGATCTCGAGAGCCAAGTGACGCAGCAACTCCGGGTGTTCTTCGTGTTTGATAAATTTTACTTTCAAGTCCATTAAAAGTTACATTACTAAGTACAGTAGTAGGTGTCAGTAGATTAAAAGGAACACTGGGCTCGACTTCAATATCTGCCAATCCCTGCTTCCATATTAAACCCAAAGGGCTGTCCTTTTTAATCTTTGGTTATTCGTCCAGTTCGATAAAAGGTTAGATGATCTGTTATAAGGCTTAAAACTCTTTAGCTTTGCAACGTACTTCGCCATATTTATTTCTCTTCTCAAGGAGAGGGGCTGAAGATCAGCCTCATAACAAGCAATATCATTGGGACAACTGTGCCTGAGACCAGTGATAATTCTGGCAGCACTAGATTGTATTCTCTCTAGTTTTTTTAGGTTAGTATTTGCAGCAACTTGATAGATCTGGTAGCCATATTCAAGGATTGGCCTTATAAGAGCAGTATAAGTGATCTTGAGTGTGCCTGCATCGGCTCCCCAATCTCTTCCAGAGATGTATTTTAGTAGTTGAAGCCTTTTCCTACCCTTCTCACAGAGTCTGTTAATGTGCTTACTACAGTTAATTTCAGTATCTAGAGTAAACCCTAGATAGGTAGAGTTTTAGTTTTATTGTCCCTTTAGAAAAATTTTTGGCTGATAGTTGTGAAGAGGCAACTTATAGATTTGTTTGTGTTCCAATTTATGCTCATCTGCAAAGTGTTGAATTTTCTCCAAGGTGTTTGGCTGTTTATTTAAATCCGAGTTTTTGGTCCCAAGCGATAATGTCATCAGCAAAGATGCCTATTTGACAAGGGGAGACAACTCTCTCGATACCTGTCAAATATAATGAAAAGATGCTGGGGCTCAAAACTGAACCCTGTGGGATTCCTTGATATGTTTTAAAAATTTCGGACAAGCTGTTCTGATATCTCACTCGAAAAGATCTGTTTTTCATAAAATCTGAAAGCCATGGGAGTGCACGACCCTTGATATCAAACTCTGAAAAGCATTTCCCCAGTAGCTTATTTTTCCAAACTTTGTCAAAAGCCTTAGTGAGGTCGAGAAATACGGCCATAGTGTGTCTGGAAGGCTTCATATTGTGTGCATCCCCAACCCGTTGGACAAAGTAGAGTATTTGGTCGATTGTACTATGTCCCTTGCGAAACCCATATTGTTCTTGTGGCAGCATGTTACGGTTCATGAGATGAAAAGTAATTCTCCTCAGGATAATTCTCTTCATAAGTTTACACGTCATGCAAGTGAGTGCAATTGGTCGATAGCTTCCCATGCTACTAGCATCCTCATTTGGCTTACGAATGGGAACAACAATCGCAGTTTTCCATTGAATAGGTAATCTACCCAGTTTCCATGATAAATTAAAAATATGCAGGAGTCTTTTAGGTGCACATGATCCAAGATTTACTATAAATTGTCCATGTATACCACCAGGTCCCGGTGATTTCTTGAAATCTAATTGCTAGATGGCATATAATAGTTCTGAAGAAGTAATTGGATCATTAAATAGTTCATTACTGGCTGGAACCCTGCAAGATCTGATTAGTTTTCTGGCCGCTCTGCCAGTCTTTTTGTTCTCCCTTCCTAAGGCCAATTTGCTTTCTTCAGAATAGTAGTTTCCCAATGCATCTGCAGCTTCTTTGTCATTTACAGTGGGAGTTCCATTGATACCAATGATAGAATTTGTATTTTCGACCTGTGGTTGTATTTTGTATAGTTTTTTGGCTATTCGCCAAAGTCTAGTATTGGGAGTTTTATAATCCAAGCTCTTACGCAGGTCCTGCCAGTTGCTCTGCTTTATAGAACAATACTTCCGTTTGATCTCAGCATTAATTTTGTTAAGTTCAATTCTGGCATCTGTGTTATCATTTAAATTATGGCTCTGCAGCAGATGTTCTCTTTTGGCCAATAATTTTTGTAAGTCCTGTGAATCATTGGTGAAAGCTGGTCTTGTGTTCTTATGCTTACCTCTTGGTACAGCACACTCTGCAGCCGTAAAAATAGAATGCTTAAACACGAACCATTCATTTTCTAGATTTTCTGTAATAGGGTTCTTCTGAAATTGTTCGTTGAGGTTTTTTCTCAATTAAAGTCCAATTAGCTTTTTTAAAATTCCAATATATATTGTTGTTTCCGTAGGCCTTGACTTCGTAATCCAACTCAATCAAAATAGGATAGTGATCACTTCCAACATAGTCAACAACTTTCCATGAGCAATATGGAAATAAGTCTGGACTAGAGATGGTCAAGTCGAGTGCATCAGTAGTATTATAACTATGAGAACGATATATGTGGGTTCCATTATTTAAGAAAAGAAAGGCTTTATCATTTGATAAGTTTTCCAGATCCTGTCCCCTATTATTTGCCAAAGCACAACCCCAAGCAGTGTGCTTAGCATTTAAATCCCCAAGAAGGACTGTAGCATTGGTAAATAGCACCTCCAAAGCACCCAAGTCTAATTTATGATTATTAGGTGGGTTATACAAATTAAAAATGTTAATGTTATTGTTATGTTTCCTTGACATAACTGTAATTCATAGACTTTCCAGACTTTTCCTCGGTAAATTGATGCGGTCGATCCCCTGAAAATACACATCTCTAATTAGAAACATGAGGCCTCCACCGCCATTGGAAGACCTGTCCTGACGGACTATGTTATATCCTTTTACTCTTAGTCGATGTCTTGTATTTAATTTCGTCTCTTGGAGAGCAATAATTGACACTTGGTGTTTGCTGGCAAGCTCTAAAATCTTATGAAGTTTGACTCTAGAAGACGGAGTACACAGTCCATTTATATTGCACTGTAAAATGCGAAGTTCCTTATCTTTCTACACTAGGGGGAGACTGTAACTTTTTCGAGCGAAACCCTCTGCCTAAATCTCGCTCGCTTCCCTGTTTATCCAGCGTGACGGACGGTGCTGTATTTCTAACATTTAGAAGCAACTGATCCATGGCTAAGGGCAAGAAGCAGCTACAATTTGGAGAGGAACCACGAGGGCTGAAGTCTGACTTTTTCCTCCAAGTGCCTGCTATGCTTTAGCTGGATGTAATAGGGTGGCCTTCACGCCTTGGGTGGCCCTACCAGGAGTAAAAACTCGCGATGTACATCGCCCACCCCATCCAGGGGCACCCTCCCGCCACGATGAGGCAGCATAGCAGGACTTG